>QAOA01003636.1:184441-236771 GCA_003255065.1 Cercis canadensis | reverse complement strand
TAATTCTTAGAGTTGGAACCCCTAATACATCCACTATAAATTAAATAGAGGCAAAAAGTGGGTACTTTCCTATAAGTATACAAAATTATATCATGATATTTTATGGTTAGATTTGCTCTATTCTTAATAGCAAGCTTAGCTGAANCAGCTAATACATTAGCTTCCCTGATGACATGCTGATCAATTGACTTTGGCGAAGCAAACAAAGGCTAAACTTGCAATCATTAGTTTAAAACTCTGCTACTTTTGCTTTAGCTTAAATATTCAAAGACTACATGAGAGGGTGTGTACTGTATTAGAATTTGAGAAATCTGATAATTAAGTTATGTTGTTACAAGGGGTCCAGCAAGTGTAGGCAAGAGGACTGAGATTGCTTCCACAGCCTTTGTTCTAACCAGGAGAAAAGGTCCTGCTACTTGAAGATTAAATTAAGAGACTACCTACACTTGACTTAGTGATTTAAGTGAGAGATCATTTGAATAAAGATTGTTGGTTCAAATTGTAATTCTTTCCAGTGCATAAAGATTGATGCACTAATATTGACAAAAATTTGGTTGTGATAATCTTCATTCTTTCTCTCCAAGCCATGCAAATTTCAATATTTTCAACTCACAACCTTTTTATGTGGTACTCCTTAAACTTCAACAAATAAAGATGTTAAGTTGCATGAAAAGGATCAAAAAAGCAGTAGCAATCATGTTAAATTATGTGCTCTTCTTGTAGTTTCTCTAGGAGACATGCCAAGTGGCCTTGACCTCAAAAAAGCAACAGAGACAATTATGGACTTTCCAAAGCAGTGGGAAGATTCTTACCAAGGACCAAGCAATGACGGAAAGATCAAGCATCACCTTGATAATTTGAACTCTGTGGTTGGTTCTTCATATTGGATTTACATCTACTCGTTTCAATGGCCCAATCAATAGAGGAACGAAGCATTCAAAACAAAATGGTGGACAAGAATCCTTTCAATATTCAAGAAAGCCTTCAGGAGCAGAATATAAACTTGAGTGAGGTAATAAATCTTGAATCATGTTTACTTGCAAACGATGCAAATTATGAATGAGTGGGCTAATCTTAATAAGCTGGCTTACAATATCTGTTTGTTTTCTAAATGAGACAAAATTAAGTTTACATTGAAGTTTGAACAGAAACTTATGAGTATGAAAGAGACTGCAAAGGAAAAACATCAGAAAAGCCCTGCACCAGAGAAATCAACAGAGGCAACATCATCACTTGTAGGTTTATTACAATCTCTTATTCGTATATAAGTATGCACATATGGCCAAAAATTGAAGCATTTCTATGCTTAAAAATTATTTTCTATAGGATTTGGTCGTCAAAGAACCAACAGGTGAACTAGACCAACGAGAAGGAGTTGAGCAAAATCAACTTACCAATAATTTTCTGGACAGAACAGCTGTATCTTCACCAATTTCTCAATCTTCCTCTTCCACAGCTAATGCAGCAGGTACTTTTTTACATCAACTTTGATAGTGGTAAATATAAATATTGACAAAATTTTGGTTGTGATAATCTTCATTCTTTCTCTCCAAGCCATGCAAATTTCAATATTTTCAACTAACAACTTTTTATGTGGTAGTCCTTAAACTTCAATAAATAAAGATGTTAATTTGCATGAAAAGGATCAAAAAAGCAGTAGCAATCATGTTAAATTATGTGCTCTTCTTGTAGTTTCTCTAGGAGACATGCCAAGTGGCCTTGACCTCAAAAAAGCAACAGAGACAATTATGGACTTTCCGAAGCAGTGGGAAGATTCTTACCAAGGACCAAGGAATGACGGATTGATCAAGCATCACCTTGATAATTTGAACTCTGTGGTTGGTTCTTCAGGTAGAACTTACTAATCCTTTCACTAATTTTCAACTTGTTGAATCAGTGGAAAGATGCATTTTATTATTTGATGTGTCTAAGTTATTTTCCTTTTAGTTGGATGACTTCAACTGTACCAAATATTTTCTATTTCTTTATATCCATTTTGTTGACTGTCACTAGGTGAAGCTCCACCAGAGTTGCCTCCTTCAGTGCCAGTAGCTCAAAATGTTCATGATACCATTCCTGCTGTCATCCCAGTTAAGGCTCCCATGCATGCTCTGGCTCCTCAAGTTGACCTACATATGAGTTCTACTGGTAAATTTGTGACAACTTCAGTAGAAGAATATGCTAATTTTAGAGATATTGGAGCAATCAAGAAAAGGCATATTCATCTTCTAGAGCAAGCCCTTGCAAGTCATCCATCTCTTCAGTCTTGGCATGAGAAATTTAGGCATCCTGAAATGAAGAAATTTGGATACAACATGTTAGGTAATATGTTAGAGTTTCTTACATCGACAAGGTGGAGAGACCTTACTGAAGAAAAGAAAGCAGAATTTGAGTCTATAGTGGATGTATTGGAGCCGCTTGGCTTTGACATTCAATGGCTGGGTAATATTCGGGCAATGATTAACCAAAGCAAGTATGATGAGGAAACCATTGATCGCATGAAGAAACTAGAACTGCAGGTGGCAGCACAAGAGATTAAGGTTGAGGCTTATGAGGTTGGTCTTCAAATGGCAAAAGCAGAGCTGCAGAAAAGCAAATCAGAGGTAGATGCTATTAAAGCAAAGCTAGGCAATTTCAATGATTTTATAGGATTTTAATTGTACCATCTCTACATCAACTTTAATATGACTGCTAAAGCAACAAAGAGACATGATTACGCCAAATGGCAAGATCTATGGAAGAGGGACCTCAAAATACATACATAAAATTGAATACATTAGTGGTATGTATGATGAGTTTGCTTTAATCTCAGGTGAGGACTTTTACATTTAAATCCAAGCTTTGATTTCTCCTAAGGGCTAGTTTGGTAGGGGGTAACGAGGGGCAATTTTTACAGGAGTAAACTTTCTTTTCTTCAATGGCTAATTTTTTCAATTTTCACCATTACTATGGATCACTATTGAATGTTTAAGGTGTTACCAAACTAGCCGTAAGGTGCAATACTTGCATGCACAAGAGTTTTGTTTAATCTCTAAATGTTTATTCAATTAGTGTCTCGTTCCATAGTCAATGGAATTAACTCATATTCTTATCTATACTTTAGTCAGTCATAAGGACATTCACATATAACAGTCAAACCAGAATAATCACATATTGACAAGTAAGAGTTGTATACGTTTACATCATCAAATGCTAATAGACAACTAATTTGATATGAAAAATGAAATATCCAAACCAAAATACCAAAAAAAAATACAAAATTTTGAGATAAGTAGCATTTCAAAGCATAAGTAAGAAAAGAAAAGCATACCCATTTCCAAAATCGTCAATTCAATAAAAAAAACAGAACTGCCTCGTGGCATTTTGCAGTAAAGCATACACAAAAGAATTGTGAAATTCCAACTACCCATTAAGTCAATCACCATGTAAGGAATCAGAAAAAATAACAAACCCAGATTCAGTCAATGAATACACATTAACCCATGAAAATGGGCTATCCTACATTACTTTTGTAAGTTTAATTCAAAAAATGCAACTTCAAAAACAGATGATCTACCTGCTTTGCATTAGTGAGGAAACATGAGTCAAGAACGGGCTTCAAATGGGTGCTGAAATTTGCAGGTTGCCGGAAAAGATGGTGACCAGAGCTGCTATTAGAGCCAAGAAATGACAAGAGAAAATGAAAGAATGTGAGAGTTGGGAGACAGAGATATAGAGAGAGTTTCGGCAATGTAAAGTAAACTTAATGCAAATATGGGTGATGAGACAACAGTTAGATATATGGGTACATATCCAGCAAAAAATTGTAGACCGTCCAAATTGTCCAATAGCTTTCGTTGTGTAAGATTTTATATAACAAATAATTTTATTTTTATAAAATATGCTTCACTATTTTTTTTTAGTTATATAACAATAAAAATGTTCGAACTCATAACTCTTTCCATACTACTCAAATCATTTACCACTAGATTCTGCCTAATAACTTAAATGTGCATCATTATTAAGAGTAAAGTAATTTTATATAACTTCTCTATAAATTAATTTTTCTCTTACAAATTCTCTGTAAAATCAATTATTTCATCATCAACTCTTGCTACAAAAATCCAAGGACAATTTGCATTTGTTAAGATGTAATAAGTAATGATTTGATTGAAAAATAAGTTATATGGTGTATTTAGTAAAGAGAATAACATTTAAGAAGCAAATTGTTTTTTGTTTTATAAAAGTTTAGTTGGCAAACAACAAATTAAAAACCTTGACTAGAGAACCATTATTATTATTATTATTATTATTCTTTTTGGTGGAAAAACGGGGTCAAAGGCTCGAGACTAAGAAAGGAAAACTGCAATTTAACATCTCTAGAGAACACACACCCACCCCTCCCCCCCGGCGAATAATTTTTTTTTATAACCATATGAAACATAATTAAAAAATTCCCTAAAAACACATAATTTTAAAAATAATATTTACATCCTTAATGGTTACTCTTTTAATATTACTCCATATTAAGTCCATCCTTTAATAAGCCACTCAATGCATGGAAAAGAAAAGGGTGCTTGTTTGGACAAAATTCAATTATAGATGTACCTCAAAAGTGTTTCAAGCACTAAATAACCTAAAATTTATTTTGGCCTCATAAACTTATGTTTGGCTATAAAGTATTGAAATTTTTTTACAATTCTCAATGCATTTTAAAAGTCTTCTCACATAAGAAAAAAAAATTAGAGCTCCTGATTAGACCAAAAAAGTTTTTGGTAATTGTTGTGTGTGGCTTTACCAATTTACCTTTAATTTGTTATTAATAAATAATATTTAAAGCAACTTTATACTTTTTAAATAATTTAACATCTAAAATCAATTTTCTTTACACAATCCAAACAAAATTTAATTATTATAAAATTACTTATAAAATAACATATTCAAACATAAAACTAATTCTCACATAACCCACTATCTTTTCAAACTAATCCAAATACACACTAAATTATCTCTGTTTTTTTTTACCATAGTTATAGGGATAGAGATTAGAGATAGATAATAAAATAACTAAATTGCCAGAAAAAAATTTCATTTTCCCAATGTGAAAAGGGAAAGGGAATTGGGCCTCTGGCCTCGTGTTCTCACAGAAAAAACAAAAAAAAAAATAGGGGAAAAAAAATAAAACAGAAATGGAAAAACGCTTTTCGCTATATGTGGAAATGCTCAATCTCCAGAGGCTTCCCAAACCCTTCTAAAACCCTACTGATACGCTGGTTAACCCAGTTCCTCAAAGCCACTCCCTCCGTTCTCTTTGTCTACACTGTTCCACTTCCATCACCATTCTCAATATGCACAGGCTCTCTAGGCGCTCCGTCTCTGCTGTACTGCGCTACGGCGGCGTACATCGCCGGAATGCAGCTGCCCATCTCTCCTGTTCCTCTTCTCTCACTCACTCGGTACACATCTCTTTGACTTTCTGTTTTTTATGTTGTCTCTAATTTTCATTCAAAAATCTTAACTTGTACATTTTAAACAGGGAAATTAGTGAAAATTCGATTCTGGGTTCCCATTTTTCCAATTGGTTTTTGTGTATCTTTCTGTTTGTAATGGTTTTTTTCTTTACTTGTAAATTATGGCCATTCACTTGCTATCATATTTTGTTTCTTTGTTATTTTACAATAATTTGCATAGTTTAATGACTTTAATCATAATAGGAGCATTGACTTGCTATAAATCTCTCCCGGTATTTTTGTAATGATTGCATTCATCACAATAAGGCAACATTTTTTTTTTTTTTGCCAATATTAACATTGCAGGTTTATTTTTTGGGTATTGAATATTTCCATTTTTTGTCAATTTTATACGTGTATGTTTTTAATATATTGAGCAGGTTGGAGAGAATGACCACAAAACCAGATGGTATTCTGTCTTAAATTCAGAGAAATCTGGCACCATTGAATCCACAAATCAACCAAACTTTAAAAGGGACTTGTTTTTCTCCAAGCGATATGAATCAACTGCTGCAGCATCTGATGCATCCAATTCCCCTCCAGCTGAGACATATGAGTACCAAGCAGAGGTGCTTGTTTGGTCACCATTCCACATAATATAAGATGATTTTGGACTTGTATTAATTTTTGCTTCATTGGCAGGTTAGTCGTCTCTTGGATCTCATTGTTAACAGCCACTACAAGAAAAAAATTGGATTCCAACGGAATTTCGTATTCCAACGGTAATTCCAACGGAATTTGTGACGTTGGAAAAAAGTCGCTGAAATTACAAAATTTCAACGGAATTTGAATTCCAACGGTAATTCCAACGGAATTTTACTGTTGGAATCCAATTTTATGCTGTCTCTAATTTTCGTTCAAAAATCTTAACTTGAACATTTTGAACAGGGAAATGAGTGAAAATTCGATTCTGGGTTCCCATTTTTACTTTTGGTTTGTGTGTATCTTTCTGTTTGTAATGGTTTTTTTCTTTACTTGTAAATTATGGCCTTTCACTTGCTATCATATTTTGTTTCTTTGTTATTTTACAATAATTTGCATAGTTTAATGACTTTAATCATAATAGGAGCATTGACCTGCTATAAATCTCTCCCGGTATTTTTGTAATGATTGCATTCATCACAATAAGGCAACATTTTTTTTTTTTTGCCAATATTAACATTGCAGGTTTATTTTTTGGGTATTGAATATTTCCATTTTGTGTCAATTTTATACATGTATGCTTTTAAATTGTATATTGAGCAGGTTGGAGAGAATGACCACAAAACCAGATGGTATTCTGTCTTAAATTCAGAGAAATCTGGCACCATTGAATCCACAAATCAACCATACTTTAAAAGGGACTTGTTTTTCTCCAAGCGATATGAATCAACTGCTGCAGCATCTGATGCATCCAATTCCCCTCCAGCTGAGACATATGAGTACCAAGCAGAGGTGCTTGTTTGGTCACCATTCCACATAATATATGATGATTTTGGACTTGTATTAATTTTTGCTTCATTGGCAGGTTAGTCGCCTCTTGGATCTCATTGTTAACAGCTTATACAGTAACAAGGAAGTTTTTCTTAGGGAGCTTATCAGGTATATATTATTGGTGATATTAATGTTTATAAATACCATTGCTTTGTGATTGATGCACATTATTAGCATTATATCATGTTAGTACGGTTCGAATCTGATGCAGTGTGAACAAACTGTAGACTGATAATTATTAGACTTCTTTACTATTCTCCAGCTAGTGCCTGTTGTTTATGTTGCAATTATTTTAACTACGATGCTGCAAAACCATTAACTGTTAATCAAATTCTTGATGTTACATTTTAGTTTTTCCCTTTGCATAGAATCGTTATATGGTTATTATTCTTGGAGACATTGGTGGTGCATTTAAGACCATTTCAAAGGTTGTGTCATGAACACTAGTGCCTAAATTAAATCAAGTTAAAAATTGAGTTTCTGATCATATTGTTGTCTTACAATCTTGTCTAGAAAATGATACACCTCCATGCCATCTTGACTTGCAAGAAAGTTTCATTAACTCTTTTTTATCTCATTTAATAATTTTCCAATTCAGATAGCTTAGGTAATAATTTTTATTACTCATCGATAAGTCCTGTTAATTGCATAGGCTAAAGAACTAGTAGATCTGGCTATAGCTTGTCTAGTGTGCAGTCTGGTTATAGAACGTATTCTCTGAAAACTCACTGAGACAAGCCTCTATTTATCTGTGACTCAGATCTGACAATTCTAATATCTACATTTCCCAGTCAACTAATCTATAAATTCTTTCTGCAGTAATGCAAGTGATGCCTTGGATAAGCTGCGGTTTCTAAGCGTTACAGAGCCTGAACTTTTAAAGGATGCAGTTGATTTTGATATTCGTATCCAGGCTGATAAAGATAATGGAATTATCACCATAACGTAAGATGAATATCTACAATAACTGTTGGATTAATAAATTTTTCTTTCAGTAAGTGCTTTAACCTCTGTTTTATGCAGAGATACAGGCATAGGTATGACAAGGCAAGAGCTTGTTGATTGTCTCGGAACTATTGCACAAAGTGGAACTGCAAAGTTCTTGAAGGCTTTGAAGGTCTTATTTTTTTAATATGATGCTCTACTATTTTATTGGCCTTGTGTCCTTTTATAGTTACCTTTTGTACTGACAAGATGTATTATTTCACAGGATAGCAAGGATGCTGGAGGTGACAACAATTTAATTGGTCAATTTGGTGTGGGCTTTTATTCAGCTTTTCTGGTTTCTGACCGGGTATGCATTTGCTTAAGGTTAACAATATGCCCACTCTTGAGACCTTGAATCTGGTAGTTATATGTTTTTTTGTTAATTAAAGGTGACTGTATCGACGAAGAGTCCAAAATCTGATAAACAATATGTGTGGCAAGGAGAGGCAAATGCTAGCTCATATACAATACGTGAGGAGACAGACCCTGAGAAGCTACTTCCAAGAGGAACTCGCCTTACCTTGTATCTTAAGGTACTTTGAGAGTTAACTTTTTTGACTTTTGAGAACTTTGTGAATATATTTTGTTATTGCTGAGCTGATGATTTGGATTTGCATTTTACCCTCTGTCTATTTTCAGCGTGATGACAAAGGTTTTGCACATCCCGAACGAATTGAGAAACTTGTGAAGAACTATTCACAGTTTGTCTCATTCCCAATATATGCCTGGCAGGAGAAGGGTTACACCAAAGAGGTATGGCTATAATCCAAGATCAAAGATAGCACTATCTGGGGTCATGTTTATCATGACAGGAGCTACTGAACCCCCTTTGGCCCCCAAAAGAAAAATAAATTGTAAATTTAATATATTTTCATTTGGGCTCATTCCAGGTAGAGGTTGATGAGGATCCAGCTGAAGCCAAAAAGGATGAACAAGATGAGAAGACTGAGGTACTGTTTTGGTTGTTCTCTGTTTATAAAGAGACAAGCATGTATAGTTCCCACAATAGTTTTAATTGTTTACCAGCTGCATATTTACTCACTAATTTGTGACTTTGTTGTAACAGAAGAAGAAGAAAACTAAGACAGTTGTTGAGCGATACTGGGATTGGGAGCTCATCAATGAGACGCAACCAATCTGGGTGAGTTTTATGATTTCCAATTGCATATATGTTGTGTTTTTATGGGAATGTTATGTCAAGAAGATTTAGACATCACTCTGTTTCTGCAGCTTCGTAACCCTAGAGAGGTCACCAAGGAGGATTATAATGAGTTCTACAAGAAAACTTTTAATGAATACTTGGACCCATTAGCATCTTCACATTTTACAACGGAGGTAAGAATTTTTTATGTTGTATCACAAGTACCATCTTGTGATTTGTAGTGCATTGTTTTATTTGTTCATTTAGAAATCCTTTAATCCAGCAAGGAAACCTACAGCATCAAACCCTAAAATTATGTAATTGAAATGAGATTCACAATACTGATCTGGTGCCTTTTGAATTTTTATTTTGATATTTGTGCTGTTGTGTTTACTATTACAGGGTGAGGTAGAATTTAGGTCTATACTTTATGTTCCAGCCATTGCTACCTCAGGGAAGGATGACATAGTTAATCCCAAGACGAAGAATATAAGGCTCTATGTGAAGAGAGTCTTCATTTCGGATGACTTTGATGGAGAACTGGTATAAGGAATTTGGAATTTGCTATTTACTCCATTGAGTAAGAGCTTGATGGTGTTCACATACTCTTAATCTGTACTGATTTTGTCATTTGCTTGAACAGTTCCCCCGATACTTAAGCTTTGTCAAAGGTGTTGTTGACTCAAATGACCTTCCACTCAATGTCTCACGTGAAATTCTTCAAGAGAGCCGCATAGTAAGTTGATAAAGTGCATGCATGTATTTGAACCAAGAATTGTCTTAGGGTACACGTATAATTATTTTGTTGTTTCATATTGCTTAATTTTGTCTCTACGCTTATTTGAAGGTGCGGATTATGAGGAAGCGCTTGGTTCGCAAGGCTTTTGACATGATTCTAGGCATATCCATGAGTGAGAACAGAGAAGTATGTTCTTATGCTGAAAATTTCATCTTCAGTGAAGTTCTATTTGTTTGTTCACTAAATTGTAGAGGAACTTGGACCATTTTAGATGGTTCTATGATAAATTCATCATTCTTCTGTATATTTTGATGAGAATTGTTAACTTAACTATCTCTCTCTCTCTCATATCACCGTCCTTTATATGAATGGTATGTTTCCCATTTGTATTTGAACTGATTTTTTTGTCTTCTTTGACTTTTCTGGCTAATGCAGGACTATGACAAGTTCTGGGAGAACTTTGGCAAACACTTGAAATTGGGTTGCATTGAAGATCGTGAGAATCATAAACGTATTGCTCCATTGCTTCGGTTTTTCTCTTCCCAGAGTGAAGAAGAATTGATCAGCTTGGATGAATATGTTGAGAATATGAAGCCTGATCAAAAGGACATTTACTACATTGCCTCTGACAGTGTGACCAGTGCAAAGAACACACCTTTCTTGGAGAGACTTCTTGAGAAGGATCTTGAAGTATATGCCTGTCTTTGAAAATTCAGGACTCTAAATCTTTTGACTTATTTTTGCTAATATATGTATATTGATGATTTTGTGATATCCTTTCTATAGGTGCTGTTTTTAGTTGATCCGATTGATGAGGTTGCTGTCCAAAATCTGAAATCATACAAGGAAAAGAATTTTGTTGACATCAGCAAGGAAGACTTGGATCTAGGTTTGCTCATTGAAAACCTTCTATTTGCTACGATATTGCTTATAAGGACAGTTTGCTACTAGAATGCAGCGAGACTGCTTTCTTCTTTGTTCTTCCTTTTGGTGATTATTTTCCATCTTTACCGTATTTGGTGAACACTCATCACAGTTATGAGTAGTGGCATGGCATTGCATTAAATTGGCTATGGGGTGAAATCAGAGAGCTTTTCTTTTCCATCGTACAAATTAAACCCATTTTGTTCTGTGGTGAATGTAGTTTGTGTTTTGTGCAGGTGATAAGAATGAGGAGAAGGAAAAGGAGATAAAGCAGGAATTTGGCCAAACTTGTGATTGGATTAAGAAACGTTTGGGAGATAAAGTTGCAAGTGTACAAATCTCAAACCGACTGAGCTCTTCACCCTGTGTTCTGGCATCTGGAAAATTTGGTTGGTCCGCAAATATGGAAAGGTGGGTCCTCTTTGGATATTATTTTAAATGATGTGTTTTGAAAATTTAACTAGACAATTTGTGGTACTCAAACAAATTTGCTGCAGGCTAATGAAGGCACAAACTGTCGGTGATACTTCCAGTTTGGAGTTCATGAGAAGCAGAAGGGTGTTTGAGATCAACCCTGACCACCCTATTATCAGGAACTTGAATGTATGATAAATGAGAAATCATACTTTCTAAAACATCTGATGATATCAATTGATCATGCAATGACATAACATCTTCTAATATTAATGTGCAGGCTGCATGCAAAACAAATCCTGATGATCAAGATGCCCAAAGAGCTATTGATCTTTTGTATGATGCAGCTTTGGTTTCCAGTGGTTTTACGGTGAGTATCTGGCTTTATTGTTGTTTTGAAACTTATTCTCATTGTAAAATTAGACCATGTTAGGATGTGTGGCAACATCCTTGATGGGTGCGATAAGTTTGAAAGTAAATACAAAGTGGCATCCAGATGCCAGACGCAATTTAACAGTCATTTACCGGAGTGATATGCCCGTGAACTTCTATGTTTTGACTCAAATTTCTTTTTTGTGCAGCCTGAGAATCCAGCACAGCTTGGAGGAAAGATCTACGAGATGATGGGTATGGCTCTCTCTGGTAAATGGTCGACTCCTGGTGAGGTTCAGTTCTCTGGACCCAAGCCATTTGCACCTGAAACTGTAGAAGCTGAGGTGGTTGAACCTTCAGAAGCTGGTAATCAAAAGTGAGGACTGTCAAAAGATTTTCCTTTTATCTTTTTTCTCTCTGTGCCCCCTATGGGCAATCACATAATATTCAGAAACCTTGGGAGTGGTTTGTAGATTTCCAGAGGAATTTTCAATGTATTACATATCCTCAACATTCACACCTTCATATGTGATATAAGTAGTTAAACTCCCAATATCATGATTATCTTGATCCACATTGCAGAGTTTTTTTTTTTTTTTTTTTTTTTTTTTTTTTTTTTTTTTTTTTTTTNCTTATGTTTTGTCTGGGAAAAGAGTGAAGTTAAATTTCTTGGTCTGTAGGGGGTGTTATGGAAATTGGCTTATAACAGTTCAAGATAAAAACTAGTTTGATAAATCTGTATAAATTGAAACTCTTTTTAAATTGAACTGTTGTGGAGATGCTTAGTGGCAACAGAGGTTTAGCTATCTGAAGGAGGATGAGATTGATGGTAAGTTTATGCAATGAGCGTTTATATTTTGCAAGTTGCTATCTATAGCTGCAGTTTGGGGAAACCCAACTGAAATTATTTATTAAATTGAAATTTATGTATTTTAATATTTAGTTTCTTAAGTAACCTTGTTTTTACTAAGCTATTGAGCTAGGTGATTTTAATTTTACCTAGACTCTCCATAATAGATTTATTTTAGTTAGTCAAGTTTAAATTTTGGGGCTAGAGAAATTTTTCTCCTAAATACATTAGGACAATGTTGGGAGTGTGTCTTTATGATCGTTTAGAGAGGGATTTAGTTTTGGTGCAAGATATCTTATTATTAAAATAAATACACAGTTAAATATGTTAAAAAATTGAAGCACTAAGAAATTATATAATCTCTTCTCACTTTGAATGAGATTTGAATCAAAAATGTTGTCTATCAAGTACTTATTAAAGTTTATACCAAAAAAAAGTACTTATTAAAGTTGACTGTTGTCGTCTGTTGTGTCACTAATGTGGCAGAACTTCATGAACTTGGCAAAGTATGAGTGTTTTTTTTTCCCTAATGAAATTATGAGATTCTTAGAAATTTAAAATCTTTTTGACAAGGCTGGACATTTTGTGGTTGGCTATATGCCATAGTCTGGCTCGGGTTTGTTAGTAGCTTTGTGGTTTGAGCTCTCCTATTATATAATCATCTTAAGCTATCAAAAATTTTGTAGTCAATATCATTTTAACCTAAGATATGAAAAAAAAAAAATATATATATATATATATATATATATATATATATTCATCTTAAGCTTTTCAAATAATGTCACAATGGTATTAAACATTATATATTAGGATTTCTAATACTTTTTTTGGCTCAATTGTAATTTTGGTTCTTCTATTTTAACAATTTAAACTTTTTGGTTTCTCTTCTTTAAAAATGAACTATTGAGTTTCTCTATATTCATAAAATATATAATTTTAGTCCTTTTTGTTTTTAAGTCAAAATTCTTAGGTTTATTTTAAAGTGTAAAATTTTCTAATTTATAATTTTACCGTTCAGATTGAAGAGTTATATCTTGTGAACCTCCTCACTAAATTTCAGCTCGATCTAACGGTGAATGAGTCTAGATCTTCAGTTAGATGAAAACTTATGATTTTGGTATTTTGGGCTGAGTCTACCATTAGATCGAGCTGAAATTTAGTTGGGAGGTTCACAAGACGTAGCTCTTCAATTTGAACGGTGGGATTATGAATCAGAGAACTTTACACCTTAAAATAAACCTAAGGATTTGACTTAAAGACAAAAAGACTAAAATTATACATTTTATGAATATAGAAGAACTTAATAGTTTATTTTTAAATAAAGGAGACCAAAAGTTTAAGTTGTTAAAATAGAATGACCAAAATTGCAATTAAACCTACTTTTTTTCCTCTTCAAGAAATTATGCTCATACACCTACATGTAATTAATGTTCTTTAAGCAATATCTCAATTGTTAAGTATTTGATATTTCATCATGCAAATCCTTGTATTCAAATTCTATTGACATTGAGTAGGAAAAAAATCATAGGAGGAGATAAACTAGACTACTGGTTATTGTGTAGCCTCAAATAGACGTAAAAAAAAAAAAAAAAAGGCGAGTCTAATTAAAGTTTAGATAGATCTAATTTAATTCAGATATTCTTGTATATAAAAATTAAGTATGTTTGTCACATCAGTGTAGTATGGCATACTCATGTAGTATCATAGATCCTCGATAAAATAAATGTGTATTTCTAGGGATGAATAAAAAAAAAAAAAAAAACTCTTTCTCGTGTGATTGTGTCAGTTGGGATTTGTAAATCAAAACTTCGTGTTAACAAAGCCAAGTTTAAGAAAATGAAATACAAAATTCTACGTAATAACAGCTCTTATTATTATTATTTTTCATTTCTATATAAGTAAAAGTGGTTTTAGTTAGGCCAAGTCCGCATTGAAAAAATAGGCTTGACCTAGCCTATTCAGAAAAATGATAAAGCTTGACCTTTTAACCTTCTAGGTCTACAAATTGCATGGCCAAAAAAATCATATTTACACATTTCATGGGAGAGTTTCAATTGTAAGAAATAATATTAAAAACAACTAAAAATAATTATATAATAAATTAAATTTTAACGAAAAAATTAATGAAGTAGAAATGATTTTTTTTATGAGAGATATAATATTTATGTCAAAAAAATCATGTATACATTTGCATCTAAACACTTAAAATAAAAAATTATATATGTATTCCAATTCATGTTATTTTGCACCTAAGAAAATGGCTAACAAATGAACAAGATTATTATTACTATTACATCAGAAAATCTATTTTATTCCGCAAATTCAAATTTGTTTTCCGTTTGTTGTCCTTGAAAGACATCACTTACTAGGAATCGGTTTCCGTCAAGAATTACCTCACGTTGATTCCCTAGGAAGATCAACAAACTTCACGTACAATTAACGGTACCAGTCAAATTAACCCCCGACAATACGACAAGACAAACGAGTCACGACGCGTTAAACCGGTCAACCGGCTGAACCGGTCATCATAGCGTTGAAAACAAAATCCTCCTCCTTCATCGCTTCTTCACTTCTTCTCTATCCCATTTGGTTCGCCGGTTCAGAACCCTAGCACCGGTCAGGGGTAAAACGGGAACAAACCCACTTTCATACCCTGAAAATCTCCTTTCTTCGTCGTCTTCGATTCATTCCTAACTCTAATCGGTGAGCTTAGCTCAGTTTTCTTGGGGGTTCTTCTCCTCTGGTGAGCTTCCTCTCCTTGATCGCACTCTTAGAATTCTGAAGATATTTTAGATTTTCTGTTGATTGTGTAGATTTCAATTAAGATGGAAAGTTTTGAACTTGCTTTGCTGTTTCTATTATTGCTCATCTGTAGTAAATACTGCTTTCTGAGTTTGACTTTTTGGCTTCTGGGTCAGTGTGTAGAAGGATCTGTGAGCTGTATGAAGTTTGAATTTTTGGTCAATCTTTGTTGTTTGATCTGCTGTTTGGGTTAATGGGTTTACTTTTGTTGAATCAAAGTTGGCTTTTTGGGATTTAAAAGCAAGTGGATCTTGTTGTCTGTCCACTAAAGGAGAGAAATGAGGGAATCCAGAATAAGCCCTCTGTTGCGGCCTTAGAGCTTACCCTAATTGAAAGCTAATATTTATTGTCCAGAGTAACTAAATATTCAAGGAATTAAAGAACAGAAAATTAGAACTGCTACATAATAGAATGAATAATAAGTAACACTAGAATCAAACAGTAAGTAATCTGCTCCTGTGTTGGATTTTCGTGTTATTTCTGTTTGAATTGTGATCATATCCATCTCAAGACAATAATAAAAATAAAAAATAAAAACCCTTCTTTTGGGAAATGCGATCTCTTTCTCCATTTTGGTTTGTCTTTTCTTTTATCTTTTTAGTTAGTATGGGGCGGTGGCTGGGGAAGAGAAAGAATGCTAGAAGTCAATAAAGATCTCTTTTTAGTTTCCAGTTTGCTAATTTATTAGAGGCTTAGGAATGTCTCTTATGTCAGGCGTTGCCTTGTGAATTATGACTATTCTGGAGGGAAGCTTTAGGAGCATAGGTTTCTTGATGTCACTACATGACCTGTAACGTAGGGGTGATATACATCTGCAGTCCTTGCTTATTGCTTGTGAACTGAACTCCACGTTCATCTAATTTGTTATATGTAAAAGTGATCTTGATGATCACAAGTCAAAAGTAGATTGAGTTTATGAGTGCAATTGGTTCCATATTCCTAATTAAATGATCTGTTTGTTTAGCATTTCAAACACAGACAATAAACTTTATCTTTCTTTGGATATTTTGAAATGGGTAAAATGTTAGCTTTATAAATTCACCTGTGTTCATTGGTTATAACTTTTTAGCATTGCAGTCAGCATTGTCAATTGAATGATATAATCACATATGGTGGTCAATAATAATGAATATGAACTATTGCTTCCACAGTTACTGACAAAGTAAAACTTTTGATGGGTACATCATCTGGCTCTAATATCAACCACCAGCATTCATCACAAATGCTCCCTCCACGTCAGCAATCACGGGTTGGAGGACTACAAACGTCGCTGTCTCTAGTTTCTTCAGATCCTCGCCTCTCTCCTGAGGAACCTAGATCAAACTCTGACAATAATCGTGACTCTCCTACAGAAAGTGCCAGTTCTCGAGAAACATGGCCTACTGCTGATGCAATTGCAGCAAAGAAGATGGAGAATGGGAAAGCTGAGAATGATGGTATGGAGCAATCAGTCATTCGTCGTGTTTCTAGTGCAGACAAAATCACTCTTCAGGACATAGCAAGAGAAAGAGTTGATATGATCTCTGAAAAGATGGAGCATCTACCTGAAGAATTTTTAGAAGAGCTGAAGAACGGACTTCGAGTTATCCTTGAGGGAGGCAATGGTTCACAACATAGAGAGGAGTTTTTTATTTTGCAGAAGCTTGTTCAAAGTAGAACTGATTTAACAGCCAAAACATTGATTAGAACACATCGTGTGCAGCTTGAAATCCTTGTTGCAATAAACACTGGAATTCAGGGATTTTTGCATCCAAGTATCAGTCTGTCACAAAATTCCCTGATTGAGATCTTCGTGTACAAGAGATGCAGAAACATAGCATGCCAAAACCAGCTTCCTGCTGATGATTGTACCTGTGAGATATGCACCAACAGGAATGGTTTCTGCAATCTTTGCATGTGTGTAATCTGCAACAAGTTTGACTTTGAAGTTAATACATGTCGCTGGATTGGATGTGATTTGTGTTCTCATTGGACTCATACAGATTGTGCCATTCGTGATCAACTTATTTGCATGGGCCCTTCTGTGAAGAGTGGAGCAGGACCAAGTGAGATGGTTTTCAGGTGTCAAGCATGCAATAGGACTTCAGAACTGTTGGGTTGGGTTAAAGATGTTTTCCAACATTGTGCACCATCCTGGGATGGGGAGGCTTTAATGAGGGAGCTTGATTTTGTTAGTAGGATCTTTCATGGTAGTAAAGACCCCCGGGGGAGGAAATTATTTTGGAAGTGTGAGGAACTCAAGGAAAAGATGAAAAGTGGAATGGCGGAATCAAAGACAGCTTGCAGGGCAATATTAGTATTTTTCCAAGGTAAATGTTATCTGAAGCATTGCTGCTAATTATAAGATTTTTTGTCTTCTGCTTTGATATAAGCTTTGGTCAGATATAAAAATTACTTAAGTAAGACATTATCATGCTTTGCATTGTTATGTTTTCTTTGCTATTTTGATGTTGAATTTGATTATTTCTAAAAGCAATTTTGTATTGCAACCAAGTTAAAACATTTAGAAAGAAAATGGGGTAGTATGCAACAATTAGAAAAACAGATTCATCAATAAAATTGATATAATAATTACAATTGATATTTTGCCTCTTGATTTAAGAAGGGGAGGGGGTTGTTATTATCTTTTCCCAATTTTCTAACGAATGCTTATCCTTAATGAAGAGCTTGAGGTCGACTCGCCAAAGAGCCTGGAAAATGGAGAAAGTGGAAGGCTGATTGCTCCACAGGAAGCATGCAATAGAATTGCTGAAGTGGTGCAGGAGGCCATAAGAAAGATGGAAATGGTAGCTGATGAGAAGTTGAGAATGTTTAAGAAGGCCCGTTTGGCTCTTGACAGTTGTGATCGTGAATTGGCAGACAAGGCCAGGGAAGCAGCGGAACTTAAGATGGAGAGGCAAAAAAGGAAATTGCAAGTTGAAGAACTGGAGAGAATTGTGAGGCTTAAAACTGCAGAGGCTGAAATGTTCCAATCTAAGGCTAATGAGGCAAAACGAGAGGCTGAGAAGCTCCAGAGGATTGCCCTTGCCAAGCAAGATAAATCAGAGGAAGAATATACAAGCAACTACTTAAAACAACGATTAAGTGAGGCTGAGGCTGAGAAGCAATATCTGTATGAGAAGATCAAATTGCAGGAGAGTACCCGCACATCACAGAGCAGTAGTGGTGGTGACCCTTCTCAGATGCTGATATTTTCCAAAATCCATGATCTACTTCAACCGAATGAACGCCACCCTTTCCGGACTAATCCATGAGTACTAGTTTGGAGTATGTTATAATCTTTTACAATATGATTACTAATGTCATTCTGTTGTTGAACAAGTATAAAGAGTCAGTCTAATCCCATTCAATTTGATGACAATTTTATCAGCCTTTGTACAGGGAAGAGATATCAGTAAAGCAGTTTGAAACTAGGCTTATTCTTCTATGCAGTATATGTATAGATATGCTATTGTAACAAATTGTTGGTGGCTTGCTGCTGAATTTGTGGGTGCTTATCAATTGTATGTTATAGTTTGACATCATGAATAGCTAAAGGTGCATTTTATTTAGGCCTTCTGAGTTGAATCAATAGTGGCTGTAGGCCAGATATAAATCATTAGCGGAGACAAAAGTAGACTGATATTTTATTCTTGATTACATGACATAACATAGCACCAAACAGGCAAATATCTTCTGCCTTATTGAATAGTTGGGGCCTTCATCCTCTTGACATGTCGAAATGGTTTTGGTACATCATTGTTCTTTGGATGATCCTCAAAATCTGGAGCTCGGAGGGAAGGAACCATGTTGTCAAATGTTAAAGCAGCACTGATTCCATGGCACCTTATTAAAGAGCTTTGGCACACATTGGGTGTGATAATCCTTGCATTGTTAACAAACAAGCCTGCTCTACCACCGTTGGTTATGCTGATCATCTTGCTTGGAATGCTAGAAGGAACAAGAGTGCCATTTGGAAAATGTAATAAATGATTGAGCACTAGGGGTGTTGGAATTGAATGGCTGAGTATGAAGTCATGGAGACTCTCTGGAGTGATTGAGAAATGAGATAATTGTTCATCATTTGGCATGAGGAATGTCAGATCAGTAGTTTGCAGCGAGTTAGGAATGCTATTGAGGATCTTGAGGAGGATGACAAATCCATAGTAAGACCGCGTTCTCATATCAGTCATGGCTACCTGAAGATCAGTTTGGTTGATTGCATTTGTTGGCTGAGATTCACCAACTGTAAATAGTGGAAGGAGGAGGATAAGCCAGAGAGCCATTAGGGAAAAGATTGAGTTTTTGCTTGAATGCCTAGTGCTTATGTGCAATGGAATGAAATCTCATAATATTTATAGCCCAGTTAATAGTTCACACCTATCTTGCCACTCTTATCTCCTTGTGTCTTTTGTAGGTTAGTTGATTGGCAGGTTCTGCATGAACCGGTCTTTTAATCCAATTTGAACTGAATTCCTCACGGTTTATGCTACTATTGTTTAGTTAGAGAAAGTTGAGATTTTTTGATTGTATAGTTAGAGAAAATTGAGTACGTGTGTCCTTTGATTGTTTAGTAAAAGAAAGCCGAAGAGAATGTGTGTCCTTTGATTGTTTAGTTAGAGAATGCTGAGCCTATGTGTCCTTCTATAGTTGGGCTTGGAACCCCATTTTATAAGTGCTTGCTTGGTTCTCTGTTAAGAACCCAAATCAATATTCTCAGGAATAAAAGCTTAATTCGTGAAACATTACTTCATGGAGGGAGAGAGAAAGGGAGGAATAGTAAACAAATGAAAACGAGAAGTGATTGTTGAAGATCTAAATATAATAAGGTGAGAAAATCTAAACTATATCACAAAAAAAATTCAAATAAGTTCATTTAAAATTTTGGTGAGTGTAATTAAATTTAAATGTAAAAAACGGTGTTTTTAGGTGTATATAATTAACATTACTCAATGATGAGTAGCAAGAAGAACATTACTCAATGCAAGCAGTGTTCTCTGTTTTGACACCAACGCAATTAATAAAATATAAAATTTCCTTTCAAGTTGTAGATCAATCAAAACCTAGGAGAGTAACTAGCTTTATGCCAGCCCTTGTTTTTAATCTAATTTAGTTTTCCTTTGGACAAGAAAAAATCAAAATCTAGGAGACAACAAGATTCTTCGTTAGATTTCTATTTGAGTCCCAAGAATAAAGAATGTCTTCACCAATGCAGATTTCTAAGACATAGGCTTCTTTGTCCTCATCAAAATCCTCTTCCTCTGTCCCTTTCCTAGGACTAGGAGTATATATAGCAACCAAACAAATAGTGGCTAAACATGAAAATTCTAATGATTAGATTAATGATTGATTATATTCTAATATGCAACTTTATTTATGACTCTCTACTTATTCATAAAACTAAGGTTTCAAGTTGAATTCCCTTTCTCGGTTAAAGAATCTAATTTCTTTTATATATTAACACAAAAACCTTTACATATGAATATGAGTGAACTAATAACTTAACTATCATATGAATATGTTTATAAGGTGAGCAAATATTCTATGACATAGGTTCAAAACCTAATATCTATTGTATTTATCATAGGGCATATCTTTATTATTGATTTTGTTTTATGTTAATAACTTTTTGAGACAATGATTCTTAGAATAATTGTCACTAACTTCTTCTTTTTTTAATTTTAAGATGATATGGATAGCTTCATATTTATTCATTTCTATGGTGTAAAAATGTAGATATGAATAAACATATATAATTAGGGAGCCAGTTATTTTCACTCACGATTTTGTTAATGTTACACTTTATTTAATGTCTAAATATAATATAGATTAATTTACCTTCACTTAATATGCAAAGTTTTTAGTTAATTGTAAAAATCCTCATTTAATATAGAAAGTTTTTAGTCAAAATTAAAAAACTTTTCATATTAATTGAGAGTAATTTAATTTATATCATATTTAAACATTAAATTATGTGTAAAAATAACAACTCCCTATAATTATGAGACAAAAGTATCTCCTTAAGGAATAATTGGGGAAAAATATCAACTTGTTAAAAGTTACCAAAAACAAGTTAGAGATATCTTCTTGTTCAACTTTAAATTGAACAAGAGTACTCAAGTTGATTGAGAAAAAGTTACTAACTTGAGGACAAAGATGATTATAATTCTTTCATACTCAATTTAAAAAACCCCATCTTATCCTTCTTGTTCAAACTTCAAATTGGACAAGAGTCAAGTAGATAGGGATAGATTTGCAAACTTGAGGACAAAGTAGGAGACTTCAATCTTTCAGACTCAATTTATATATGACATCTTTTTTCTGATTCACTTTTTTCAATTCAAGAAGAGACAATCTGGTAGGAAGAGTCAGAAACTTGAGGACAAAGTTGGAGAAATTAATTTTTCAAACTTCAAATTATAAAACACCATTTTTTTTAAACTCCATGTCTTCTTCACATTTATTATACATAGAAGATAACATTTTATGATAGGGAAATTTAAAACTTAAACTTTTTTTATTATTATTAAACTTAAGAATTTGATAAAAATGGAATGTGTTAAACAAAGAAAGAAACACATAGGTTTGGATAATCACCCATATTGCAAGTTAGAGTCATAAGTCTCATAAACAAAACAAGAAAAATTGCTACTTATGGACATGGTGTAACTCAATCTGAGGAATCTAGCACATGAATGATTTTGCAAAATGTTCAATAAGAAAAAGGTTAATATTATTTTTGCCTCTTAAAAATTGACAAGCTTTCTTTTTCAATAATTCTCTTGTTATTTGAAGGTGGTTAAGGTTTACAAATATGTAAAGAGCATTGCTTTTTGTACAAATTAATTATGAAACTAGTATAATAATCTAAATTTAAATGATCTACTGGAATATTTTTTATATGACTCAAATTTCATCAATTTAATTAGTCTAAACAATTGTAAATAGTGCATTAAATAGGCATTTCTCCAATGTAAATAGACAAAATCAGTAGATCAAAGGTTGCCATCAAACTGTGGTCAACTCAAAATTGTCTGTCAGCAAAAATTGATAGGTGAGCTAATATAATGTTCCTTGTTTTATCATTTTTGTCTCCATTTTGAATAAGTTGTCACCTTCAATAGTACTATTTGTCTAATTTTTCCACCTTTGTGGCTGGCCCATGCATGACCCCTATATAGCTGTGTTACTTTATGTGTGCCTTAATAGAGTAATTGTATACCAAGCTATTACATTTTTATATTTTGTCACTATTTAAATTTTATTTAATCTATACTTTATATAGTTTTTGATTAAACTAACTTAAGAGTTTTTTATTTTATTTTATGATATGGTCAAATTTTAATTGTGGTCCATAATGGCAGTTGTGCATGTGAAGGTGACCCACACATAGAGCCAACCTGCTATTGTCCATGTACAGCCAGAACACATAGGTTATTAGGTAGTATTTCTGTATCAAAAATCACAGTATTACAAACTAGATTTTCAAGCTGCAAGTTTTTTATGGAGAATAATGTTATGGAGGTTTCTTATATATTTTTGATATTTATGTTGTATATCATACTATATAAAAAAAAATTAATATATAAATGACATGTATATAAATTTATTGTTTTTAAGTTTATTTAAAAAAATAAAATAAATTAATTTTATATCTAATAAAATATAAAAAATACGTATGTTTGTCATGTCAATATAGTATGACATACATATATAATATCATAGAATCCCCGTAAAATTATTTATATGTTATTTATCTTCATACCATTTTGTAATTTACATACAAAGTGACATCTAATTAAATTTTACTATTTATATCACAAACGTTGCATAGTATCTCAAATAATGTGTATAAGTTATTCCTCCTTTGGGCAGGGGTGAGTGAAATTAGATAAATTGATCATAGTGAACTGAAAGCTAATACATGCTAGAGTTTTGAATTTAATAACATGTTATGCAATTAATTAAATTATTAAGTACTTATTTGGACTGATTAGTAAATTATTAATGATAATGTCATCTGATAACGAATCAAAAAAAAACTTAACGAAGAGACCATATTATAAAAAATAAGAGACTCTTAAATATTTTTTTAATAATTTAATAAAAAAAATTGAAACGTGAAACCAATACTCTTTTCCCCAAAGATGAATTCCTCATTGTGTGAGGAAAGAGAACCAGAGACAAATTCGCGCACAACAACGGCAAACGGATCAGTGTCGCATAAAAATCTGGTTGCTTCTAGATGGAGAGTGGCAATTTGGTCATCTGCCACCCACATGCACATGACTTATAGTTAAATGAGTAAATTAAATTTTTNAGAACCTCACCTCAAGCAAACACCTCCAATCTTTTCTATTTCCTACTTCACAAAACTTGCCAAGAGTATCATAAACAAGTAAGGATATTATATCCACAACCCTTTACTACTTGTCTTGCCCACTTTTCTAACATGTTCAACATAATTCATAAGCAATAAAACCAGCTCAGACACAACAATTTGT
Source organism: Cercis canadensis (assembly GCA_003255065.1). Lineage (NCBI taxonomy): Eukaryota > Viridiplantae > Streptophyta > Magnoliopsida > Fabales > Fabaceae > Cercis > Cercis canadensis. Next base: position 213,097 of record QAOA01003636.1, on the reverse strand, counting down.
CCTTAAAAAATTGATTTAAAGAAGTTCATGGAAGAAACATGCCTATTTTATAATAAAGTAAGAGTGTCAAACCCTATGTCCTAAATATACCCATTTCTCAAGTTAAAGCATCAAATTGGAAATCAACCATACAAAGTTATCTAAAACCCAATAATCATAGTATATAGTTTGACTTAGAAAACTCCAGGCACGTGGACAGTTTGTTCTCCATTTGTTGGGGTGCAAGGTTGTCTCATGAGGCTCTTTTTTCTTTCGATTTTTTTTAATTATTATTATTATTATTATGTGTCCACTCCCTCATTGTATAATTCATGCAGTGAGCTGTAATAGGGCCCATTTTGCCCATCCATTCCTTCACAAAACCCAACGGTCTCTAAAGTCCAAACGGACAAATGGGTAAAACATGGTAGTCTAGTCATGAAGGTTTTCAAACTTTCAACTTCTAGTTGCGTGGCTCCAGTTGTTAAATTTAAGGACAAATTGTACAAAACCATATAGATCTCAAACTCTAATTACAATGTTTTCATAATTAAAAAAATTATTGATCATGCAATGATACTTATCTACTTGGAGACAATTATGTTTGGTCTAAAATCAATCAAAANGTTTGGTCTAAATCAATCAAAAAAAAGTTTGAATTAGTTAATTGATTTTAGAAAAATGATATATAGGTATTAGAAGTTAAATTTATTTTCTTTTGAGTTCGTTACACAATAAAATGATATAAATATTCTTTGAGCTACGTGGTTATTATATTTAATATGTGAGTATTAAATATAATAATTATATATTGAAACAATAATTACGTATTTTACATATGATAATTATATAATCTAATGGATCTTTTAGTGATTTACTATATGACTAACTGTTAAAAAAAGTTTAACTTATTATATTTAGGATTTATTTTTTTATAATTTTTTTTGGTTTAATTGTAATTTTGGTCCTCCTATTTTAACAATTTTTTTTTTGGTTTAATTGTAATTTTGATTCTCCTATTTCAAGTTGTTAAAATAAGAGGAGCAAAATTACAATTAAGCATTTTTTTTTTTCAATCAAGCACACATATTCTTATTGAACTTCTTGCTTGATAATTTTTTCACCAATTCTAATCTTTTGAAGATTATAAACATTGCAACACCACCTTTTGTCTAAAAACATTTTTATAGTTTATGATCTGCTTTCATTAATATTTTTTTATTTATCAATTGTTGCTTTTATTCTATAAAATNATTGTTGCTTTTTATAGAGTGAGAAAACTTTAGCTCTGTTATTGAAATGGTTGATTTTCCTACTAATATGAACATGTTTAATAGAAGTGGTGAAGAGAGCAAATGCCTTAGATGACATATTTTTCATATTGTATTTTGCAACATGTTATAATGACTTATTTTATATATATTTTTCACAGTTCTTTCATTATATATAAAGATAATCATTTATCAGTTTATTTGTTCAAAACATTATAAGACCTTTAATCTAGTTTCTTAAATTTCCATCACATGTAGGATTCAAATTTTTTTTACAACATTAAAAAGCACAATGGAAAAAATTGATAATCTTTGTACATAAAAAAATGTAGAATTATTGTTTGGTTCCTCAAGTTGGCAACAAAAATTATTTGGTTCTAAATATGGAGAAATTTTAATTTAGTTCCTCCAATATTGTATGAAATATCCAAAATACTCCTTAGTGCTATGTGGTTATTTTTTGGTGCTATGTGGTTATCTTTTGTTACTATATGATTATTCTGTTAACATATATAGTTATCTTTTGATGCTATATAGTTATTCTATTCATATATTTAGTTATCCTTTGGTGTTATGTGGTTATTTTGTTCATATATATGATTATCATGTTTAAAAGTAAACTTAATCATATATATAAATAAAATAACCACATAACACCAATAAGTATTTTGCGATATTTTCTATCAATATAAGAAGAATCAAATTGAAATTCTTCTATATTTAAAACCAAATTATCTTTTTTACCAATTTAAAGAACCAAATAAGAATTCTCTAAAAAAATGTATTATGCTTAGTAATTAGTATGAAACTAATGAAAGTTTAAATATTCATGTAATTAGGAACTAAATACCTTAAAAATAAATCCAAATTGTATATCTTCAGCAACATAGTATCTTATTATGTTTCCCCTTCTTTTTCACTTAATTTTTTGCCTCAAGTTCTTCTGGTTAGAGTAGTAAAATCTTTCTTCCCCTTCCTCAAATAATCTAGGTTTTCCACCATAACTGGTACAATGGAGAAGCATGCTAATTGCATTCTGAGAAAAACTATAAAAGTAAAAAAGTAAAAACAGAAAGCATCTTACACATTTATAGTTTTCATGTCTTTTTATAGGTTGTTTATGTTTATCTAGAAAAAGGTAAGAAATGATGTAGCTAGAATAATTAGGACGCATATTCTTTAAGAGAAATCTTCCTAGGGAGAATAATACACATAGTGGTGGGTCTAAGTCCAACTGGATCTTGTAATTATTGAGCCTACACATTTTTCCTTGATATGCCCCAGACACTAAGGCATGCACTTCTCACATGAACATAGTACTAAACATAAAGAAAGAAAGAAAAGGGCATGCTAGTTGCAAACCATGTTATGCTACTTGCACATAAAAATAGACTCATTTTTTTTAAAATTATACACTAGTAGTGTGATATAACAAGAAACTAACAAAAAACATTTAAATGGGTAATTAAAATTAGATTCTGTTAATTATACATATTTATAATAATATGTTTAATTAATAAGTAAAAAATAACTCTATTTTATTAGAGTATGCTCTCAATCATAATGTTAGGCTTTTTATCTCTTCTCTGATTTAAATATTCTTTATTGGAATTACAGTCATTATTTACCTATAAATTAAAAAAAAATACATAAATAACGTTATTAGATCATTTGTCAACAAGGGTTGACTCAATTGTTAAGATTCAATTGCGTCGATAAAAAGATCTTAGATGTAAATTTTGCCTGTGTTATTTTGTTAATAGATATTCACTAGTTATAATACATTCTCCTTTGAAACTAGAAGCAACCTATCTTTTTGGTTTTTCAAGAGGTGATTCTTATATTTTTTGTATGAGATTAATCACGAGGCATTAGTACTTCTAGTAAAGTTTAAATTCTTGATATTACCTTAGAATTTAATCTACATAAAACTAAAATTATCAATTAAGCTACACCTAATAATTCTATAAATAATTTATATATCTCTTGAATTCAATCTTGACACCCGCCGCCAAGAAAAAAAAAAACAATCATTTCCATCACTAGAAGTGAAAGGAAAAGTTAGGGGAAAAAAGTGCAAAGTTTCCAATGCCATTATGTCCAAGTGGATTACATTGAAGCATGGCCCTACAAGTTAAAACCATGTAAGAATTGCTTCGATGATTGGAAAATTTTCTCTAGCTAGTCACTTTCCTTTTGACCTATGAAATGGACGGATAGGATTTATCACCTAAATGATCTGACATCTTCTGAAAATTTACAATCATAATNTTTTTTTTTTTTTTTTTGGGTAGAAGATATAAATAGGCTTGGAGAAAATCTTGTTTTTGCTTTTTATGGATAAATTACTTTTTTCTTTTTTATACAAGAGAAATTATTGACCTCACTATTTGGACATAGTACAAATAATAAGAGAGAGATATTGTTAAAATAAAGGTCATAATTGGAATTCTCTTATAAATAAAAGGAAAAAAAAAACCTTATTAATATTATTTCTAAGGAATAAAACAATGATAAATATGGGTAATTAATTGGCCATACATAAACTGGTTAGCTCCATTGTGGTGATTAAAGTATATTGACACGCAACCAACTTGATAAGGAAAGACTTAAGCTTCTTAGATGCAAAAGTCAGTGTACTTGTATCCATTTAAAAGTTAGGTTCTCTCTACTTTAATAAGAATTTAATTTTGATACAGGGACTCTGTAAATCTATTTTATTTATCATTTAATTGAATATTGTGATGTATGAAAACAATTTTTAAAATTATTTATTAATAGTAAATTTTTTTAATTATTTTAATAATCTGACAATATGTTATTAAATAATAATGTAAAACAATTTTACAAATATAAACTTTTTGGTCTAAACACCATGGGCAACGCTGTTTTTGTACATGTATTGCACAACATTTTAGTACAAAGTATTTGGTATTTTAAAAGGGTCAATTATTTCACTTGAAAAATAAGTTAATTATTTAATACCACAAGTAGAATTAAGGAACAATTATTCTCATATTTTAATATTTGAGAGAAAATATTAAGAAATTCTAAAGACACTNTCTTAAAATTACGTGGTTATTCTGTTTATATACATAGTTTTGTTTATATTTTTTAATTGGTAACCAGTTTTGTTAATATTTGAATACAATAATCATATACTAAATAAAATTATTAAAATATATATAAACATAATAATTAACTATATAGTCCCAAGAGATATTTTAGTCATTTTACCTTGTGACAGACATTTTATTGCATTTTTTCAAGAACAAGAATCAAGCTTCTATGGAGGTTGTGATTACCTATCATAGTAGGGCAACATTCTTACTGATTCAACCTAATAATTCTTCCAAGCCAGAATAGTTGTCTTCGTTTGCCTATGTGGGATGTACTTCTCTTGCTTGGATTGTTTTCATAATCAACTGAATTTTCAATACCAATCATTTATTTCCTTGGATACTTATTGGTGATTATTTCAATATGATCATTGACTTGCATGATAAAATTGGGAAATTTGCTTGAGGTCATTGCATACAAACAAGCAATGTTTGAAAGTCAAGAAGCTAATCATCATATTCTATTTGAGTTAGTTCATTGACTAGCTTATAAAAGTATTAGAGCTTGAGAATAATTGTTCATAGGATTAAAAATTGGGAATAGCCAAAAAAAAAATTAATAATTGGGATAATTTGTGTATAAAATAAAGAGTAAATTAATTTTCATTCTCTATATTTTTATATAATATATACAATATTCTTCTCTATTTTCAAAATTTACATGAATCTCTCGTGAACTTTCAAAAAACGCTCTAACTTAGTTAAATTAAATTCTTGTAGTTAAATCTAATAGCAGTAACCTCAATTAAATTAACTATTAAATTCTTGTAGTTAAATCTTGCCAACAATTTTGAAAGTTAAATTTTGGTTGCCTAGCATTTTTCGTAATTGTTTCCATAGCTTAACTACTATAATTTAATTACTAACCGCAGCTATTATAGACATTTTATACCATTTTCCTCCTTTGACCATGATTTAACGATTGGTTTAATAAATTGGACTAAATTGTAGCCTTATTCTAAAGTTTAAGGGAGATTCATGTAAATTTTAAAAATGGAAAAGAAGACTGCGTATATGATGTGGACAACTATAAAAAAGGGAAAAATATTATACTCTAAAATAAATAACAAAAATAATTTAGATTATCAATTTGGGTTCTACTATTCATACTACTCCTGATATTTCAATATAATAAATATTTTAAAAGCCTTTAATGAGAATCAAATATAAATGATGTTTGATACTTTGATTAGAGCCTTTAATGAAGGTGGTTTTTGTGAGTAGCTAGTCTTTGGGGCTTATCTTATGCACCAACCAAAAAAAGATAAAAAGTGATGTTTAATTCACAAATTCAAATTGGCTGCAAACATAGTTGCGCTAGTCTTTGCTTGTTGCAATATATATATATAGAAAAGGGACCATTTTAAAATCCTATATAATTTACCAAGCTTCTTAATTCATTAATCATAAACCATCATTAGGGATGGCAATGGGGCGGGCAGATACTCCCCGTCCCCATTTTCGAAGGACATCCCCATGCCCCATCTTCAACTACAGATTTTTCAACAACCCCATCCCCGCCCTAGTAAATGGCCATCTATCCTATATCCCGCCCTATTTACCGATACAACTATGCTTTTTTAAATATACACAATTTATAAGTCTAAAAAAATTATGTAATGTATTTTATATATATATATATATATATATATATATATATATATTTATTTATTTATTTATTTATGTACAGTATGGGGCAGGTAGTGACTTTCTCATCCCCTATCCCGGTCCCATAAAATTATCCATTCCCATCCCCATTTTTTCAACCCCATATTCATATCCGACAGGGTAAAAATAACGGGGCCCCATCGGGTATGGGGTAAATTGCTATCCCTGACCCCTATTAGGCAATGATGTCTACTCCTCAATAAACAATGTTAAAAGGGTTAATTTATGTGTGCTTATTCAACACCTAAGGTTGGATAAATACAATAATACCCATGTAATGATGGTCAAACTAATTATGCTTTTCATACAAGTTTTTAATGAAATTGCCGCCTTGTTTAGTACCATTGATTCTCAATTTTGTTCATTATTATATATTGGGGGGTATAGTATATAGCCGACATTTCATTTTCTTTGATGCCCCATCTTCACCTCTCTTTCTCTCTATAATATATATATATATATATATATATATATATATATATTTCTGAAGACTTGTTTAATATCCATCACAGGTAAAATTCATTATTGGGATAATAAATTGCTGTTTATTTTATTACATTTACATATAAATAAAACAGATAGTATAAATTATGTCAATTATCAATTTTATTTGTGTTATGTATATTATTTGAGGTAACATGTAACATAAGTATAATTTCTTATTTCTTCTTTTTAGTTATATTACGATACAAAAATTAAAATTATAAACTACTTAGACTCTTTACTAATAAATAATACTTAATAATTCTTTATTTTTGATACTTTAAAGTTTAAGGAGAGAAAAAATTACCTCATTTTAAAATCAGAACATATCATAAGCTTCAACAAGTATTTTTGATAATATTTATAAATTATTTATAAAAAAAATACTAAAAATAAAATTCAAATCTAAATCATACTAGATGATCACAAATTATTAGACCACTTATTCTCAATTCTTAAACATTATGGTTACGTCACATAGGAATCTTTCAACACCAGGCGCATCTTAGCGACCACCACCCAAACATGACCCGAGTAATTGCCGATTCTTTTCCCCGTACGATGAGACATACTTGACATGGAAACCAGTTTAGTTTCTTCTCTCCATTTCTTAACTGAAAATGTTCTTCACTCATTAGTCATTGCCCCTTTTACCCTTTCTTTCTCTCTCTTTCAAATTCTTATTCCCTCTCTCTCTCTTACTCTGTGTGTGTGTGTGTCTCTCTCTCTCACGGTTTCATCAGAAAACCATTTTCTTTTCTATCTTTTTCTGACTCTCTCTCTCTCGTGNTTTTCTGACTTTCTCTCTCTCGTGTCTTCCCCTCACTAAATCCGTATTCTGCACTATTAGCCAAAACATAAAATAAAAATAAATCCGTATTCTGCAATGCACAGTGAGAGTACCCCATCTTTAATCACTCAATGGTGCTGTCTCTTTCAACTCCAGCAAAAGCAACACAACACAAAAGAGAAGTAAATGTCAATTAGACAAATAAAAATAGTAATATACTAATTTTGTTTTATTTCTTTTCCCATTAATTTTTTTTTTTAATATTGGGTTTTGTTTGCTTTTGCTTAACCTTCCCCACCAGATGATGAGATAATCATGAATCCATACTCAATTACCTAATGCTGCACACCAAACAGGAGAGAAGAGAGAGATAATAGAGATGGGAAAGAAGAAGCACATTTCCATTGTATCACACTAATAAAAGGCTTTGAGAGAAAGGAAAAAGAAAAAAAGAAAAAGGGGGTTTTATCAGCATTTAGAAGATGATGATTTTTTCTTTGAGATTCTTCCATTCTTGATGCTTCTTTCGGCCGTGCAGAGAGCAGGGATACCCAGTTATAGAAAAAGAACAAATTTTCCAATCTCATTCATCATTCTCTCAGAGGTTGCCAAAATGACAACTGGGTTTGATTCAGCTTCTAGTGAGGTGTGATAATTACCCCCATGGCTGTTAAAGCTTCACGGATAGCGATAAAAGAAAATCACAACTGAGAGATAAAAGAGGTTGGACCACTTGGTTTTTTCTTAGTATAGTGCTGGGTTGGAGCTGGTTCGTTGAAATTTGAACTGGGTTCTCTGCAATTTGGCGTTTGGGTTGGGCTAAATTGGCAGGCACCTCATAAAGCATTGAACTTTATGAGTTTTGGCAGCTGGGTTTGCCAACAGAAATATTGGGTTTCTTCAATTTTGCTTACAAGTAGTTGAAGCCATGAGGTGGGGTCCTTGGAGGTCCAATTTTGTGAATGTTTTGCTGAAGCCGGGGCTTATCTTGAGCCTGCAAGGTACTTTGTGAAGTCACGTAGGTGAATTTGTCAAATATGTCTGTCAATCGAAAGCTCTCTGGCTTAAATGGCAGGTTGCCACCAACTTTGAAGCCATGGAAGGCAAATGAGCCTTTGCATGGGTCGAATTCTCTCAGGAAGTGCAGGAGAAAGTCCTTGTTGTGGTGGTTTTTTGGTTTTGTTGCTATAGTAAGCTTGTGGTTTATCTTCAGTTTCAATAATGAATCTTTGGTGAGGAAAGAGAAGGTTTGGGATGCTTGTGAGGAGAGAGCTCGAATCTTGCTGCAACGTTATAATGTAAGCAGAAAGAGATATCATGCTTTGGCTTCTCTATTCTCTGGATCAGATCAGGTACTGCGTTTTTGTAACTTGAACCTCCTCTCTTTAGCCTGCACTTTTGGTTGCTCTTTCCAAATTCTTGGTTTTTGGGTTGATATAGTAATTAGTAATTGTTGAATACTTGTGCTTAGAAACTTGAAATTTTGAATTGGTTGGCTTCTTCTGTACTAACTGCTCTTTCTGTAGAACTTCATGTTCATTAAACAAATGACCTCTTGTTTGATTATGATTTTGAACATAACTGTAAAATGTAATATAAAATAACAAGAAGCAAGATGTGGCTTGAACTTAAAGGGTATGCACTATGCTCTTCTGATGCTTCTTCCACAAGATTTTTCTAGGACAACCTTATGTTTTGGAACACTTAAAATGACAGAAACTGCCAGAAGTTCTCTCATTATATCTCTTAAGAGAAAAGAGTGCTTGTTGCTAAGTGATTATCTTTTTCCTCTTTCTCACTAGTATATAATGCTGATTGTCCCAGTGTATTGATGAAAGAGGACTACAAAAGTTGTTAAGCAATGGTATAGACAGTTCACAAGTAATATGTCCAGAGAAGCAGTTCTCAAAGGACCATCCATGTGTTGCTGACAAAGTAGAATCTATAGAACAATGCCCAATCCTTGATGAATATGTACGGAGAAAGCTTGAATTGTCATTGCTAGTGGACAAGTCTGTATCAGTGGCCTCACGGTCTGAACATTCATCCAATTTGGTTAATCATTTGTTCTGTGGAAAGGTAGAATCTTGATTTTAACTGAGGAATGTGATCTGTCATGCCCGGAAGTTCTATAGTTTTAAACTGTTGATTCTTTGCTAAATAGTTAATGCCTATGAATTATATCTGATTATTGTTCTCATTTACCCCTCCCCGCAACCCATTGAAGAGGGCATATTTACTGCTATTGATTGAGATACAAAAGCATAGTGACTGAGCTCTAGGCATCTTACATATTGTTTCCTGTAAGACTGTTAATTTTGTGAACACTGGGTGAGAGAAGAAACTATTAATAATACATCATTGGGTTCTAAGCTGAAAGAATTTTATATGCACTAGGTCATATGATTCCCTATAATTGCAATCAGCAACATAACATTCTTTTAAGTTTGGAAAGTGCTATAATAAATTCTTGATGGGTGAATAGGCAGAATAAGTGGGAGTGGTTATGGCACTATAAAAATCAGAGCAGCATTAATGACCGATAGTAGCTTTTCATTTAAATTAACCTATCCTAACCACATTATTACGTAAATGCGCTTCTATGGACATAATCTAACCTAATATTGCATTTTCCATGTTAGTTGTGGATTATACTTCATGAACCTTGCATCTAGATATAGGAATTTGCATTTTGACATCCATGCTTTTGCAATAATTTTGATAGTATGTGGTCCATTCATTCTCATTTTTAACATATCCATCCACAATATAATTAATTTACTTGTTTATTTTGGCTTTCGTAGAACATATTGCAGTCATGGGTACTGGGGGTCTTGGCAATGCCGGGGTCTGGGAGTCTGTTTAGTTTGGTTAAAGGAAGTTGGTGGGTCCTTCTTGGACTTACAATGTGCTTCCAATTGTCTGGTTTCCATTTATTATGGAGGAGTCAAAATCAGAAGGTGGTTCATCAGCAGCCAGTTGCTCAGCTACAACAACATTCTGCCCATGGTCCTCCAAAGGGTGCTGGAAGGTGGAGGAAAAAGTTTTTAATTTTATTTGTGTCACTTGGAATACTTGGGTCCATTTGGTTATTCTGGCACTTAAATAAGGACATTAAGCTAAGAAGAAAAGAAATGCTTGCCAATATGTGTGATGAGCGAGCCCGTATGCTGCAGGATCAGTTTAATGTGAGCATGAACCACGTTCATGCTTTGGCTATTCTTGTGTCTACCTTTCACCATAGTAAACATCCTTCTACAATTGATCAGGTAGTTTTCTCAACATCATTTTGTTCTTTGTCTTATTGGGCATAGCCAGGTCACTGAATATTGATTCCTACCCAATTTTGTGTGCACCATGCATAGAAAAGATTGGATATGTTACATTTTCTTCTACCAGTTTAGCTTTTCCTTAGTGTATCTTACATGCACCTATTCGACAGATTTATGTGGCTGTGTCTCCTTTGCTCAATTATTTATTTACTGCTCTTGTCGCAATGTTATCCATCCTAAGGGAGAAGAAAAGAGTAAACAAAGATAACCTCAAAGCTTCTTTTTTTTCCCTGCAGAAAACATTTGGAGAGTATACAGAGAGGACTGCTTTTGAGAGACCACTTACTAGTGGTGTTGCCTATGCTCTGAAAGTTCCTCACTTTGTTAGGGAGCAATTTGAGAAGGGGCATGGATGGACAATTAAGAAAATGGAAACTGAGAATGAGACACTTGTCCAAGATTGTATTCCAGAAAATTTGGATCCTGCACCCATTCAAGATGAATATGCACCAGTCATATTTGCTCAAGAAACTGTTTCCCATATTGTATCTATTGACATGATGTCAGGAAAGGTGTGGCTTGCTTGGCTTATTGTTATCCTAATATAATTTTCTATTTATAGGTAACTCTAGGCCTATGGCTGAAACTGCTGCTTTGACATTCCCGTGAATGTTACCATATGTTTCTAACAGGATGAAGACATTTGTGCTTAGATATCACTTAGAAGAACTCATCAATTTTTGTCTTTACATTTTTGAAAAAATGCAAGCTGGTAGTATTAGAATCTTCAAACTTTGGTTTGAATATATGGAGCCAAATGGATTATCTAGACCCTATACTGTATCTTACATAATTTACTTTCAATGGTGAAAGTTAACTATTGGGAAAAATATAATCTACATATAAAAATATCACTTCCTGACATCAATAGGATGATTCTAAGAACTGGAATAACCTGATTATGACTGTGTTAAGGTCTGATTGGCTCATTCATTGTCATCCCAGTGATAGATTCAAAGGAGATGAAATTAGGAGCGAGTATTTGTTGAATTGTTTAGTAAATTCCTCAGTTATCTGGTTGTCTAATTTAAAAAAAAAAATGTTGCCATTGTTATGTAGGAAGACCATGAGAATATCTTGCGAGCAAGGGCATCTGGAAAGGGAGTGCTGACATCTCCTTTTAAACTGCTTAAGTCCAATCATGTGGGTGTTGTACTTACATTTGCTGTCTATAACACTGATCTTCCTCCAGATGCTACACCAGAGCAGCGAATTGAAGCTACTGTTGGGTAATTTTATCTTATTAGAGATTTCTTTACTTCTTATGATTGCCTGTCTACTTAATGTACCAAATGTACATCACATTTGTATTTATAAACTCATAATGATTTTTGTATTGATGCCTATTCATTGACAGGTATTTGGGTGCATCCTATGATGTTCCATCACTGGTGGACAAGCTTCTGCACCAACTTGCCAGCAAGCAAACAATTGTTGTAAATGTTTATGATACAACTAATGCATCTGCACCCATCACCATGTATGGTACTGATGTTACTGATACTGGCCTACTGAATATAAGCAACCTAGATTTTGGGGATCCACTACGAAAACATGAGATGCATTGCAGGTATACCCTCATGCTATGAAGTTTTAGATGGTTAGTACAATGACATGGAATCTCATATCAGCTCGAATTCAAATTTTCTTTTCCCTTTTTTTTTTTTTTTTTTTTTTTNTTCAGGTTCAAGCAGAGACCTCCATTACCTTGGACAGCAATCAATGCATCAGTGGGAGTACTTGTTATCACTTTGCTTCTTGGCCATATTTTTTATGCTGCAATAAATAGAATAGCAAAAGTGGAGGATGATTACCGTAAAATGATGGAGCTTAAAGTTCGTGCTGAAGCTGCAGATGTGGCAAAATCTCAGGTTCATTACATTTCTAGCATAGTTTCTTTGTGTCATCCAACAAAATCCCGGGAGTATTTGTGATTTCTTATACAAAATTCATATATTTAGGGGTTCATGTGATATTCATGATTCAGAACTAGTATTGTTACTCATCGATGATGAACTTTTTATTTATCTACACTAAAATATTTTACCTTAACCTTAATATTTGTTTCCCCTTTTCTAGTTTCTTGCAACGGTTTCACATGAGATCAGGACTCCAATGAATGGTGTTTTAGGTAAATGAGAAGTATTTGATGTTAACATAGATGCTTCCCTGCTCGTCAAGAGTCAAGTCTAGGTAACAGTCAACTGTTTCCAATAATTTTCCAGGTATGCTGCAAATGTTGATGGACACTGAACTTGATGAAAACCAGATGGATTATGCCGAGACTGCTCATGGAAGTGGTAAAGATCTTATATCAGTGATAAATGAGGTTCTTGATCAGGCTAAGATCGAGGCTGGCAAGCTTGAACTTGAAGCTGTAGCTTTTGATCCACGTGCTATTTTAGATGAAGTTCTATCACTTTTCTCAGTAAAATCTAATGAGAAAAGAATTGAGGTAAGACCTAATATTTTGGCTTGACTTTTTGTTCCTTTTATAATAGTTGGATATCAATTCTTATATAAACTTGTTCCTTTATTCTTTTGGGCGAGAACAGTTGGCTGCTTACGTATCCAATCAGATGCCTGAAGTTGTCATTGGTGATCCTAAACGATTCCGGCAAACAATTACTAATCTTGTTGGGAATTCGCTTAAGGTTTGCTATGTTTCTTGCTGCACTTGTTGGTTTGACTCATTTCCAGCTTCCCATTCTAACGTGATGATGCTAGAAATAGAGCACAAAATTTTCACCATTTCTGCATACGTATTGTTTGTGGATTGTGGCCTACAATTAGATGTTTACCGTCTACTATGTCAATTAGTCTTTGAGGACCTTGTCTTCTTAAATAAGTGTTTGGGTGTCTTTTCTCATTGTATTTGAGGCATGAAAGCAGAGTAAATGAAGAAAAGTGGCTTCCTCCATTACCCTAGGGAGGCCATTTTTCTTTGCTGTTTCTCCTATAATGTCTCATAAGTTTCACATGCTTTCTTCCAGTCAAGCTAACTACCTTTCAAATTGCTTGGGGATTCTACTCACTTTGATCATTACTGCACTGTTTCTTATATGATAATGAACTATGATGGAACTTTATAATTCATGGTTATGAATGGAATTAGACTCTATCTTTCTGAACAACAATTTAATCTTATACTAAATCTGCCTAATCATATAACTATACTTAGGCCCTCTTGGTGCAGCTTATGCCTCAAAAGTTTATTGTTGGTTCATAATTTTGTTCATTATTTTACTTGTTACATTTCAGTTCACTCACGACAAAGGACATGTATTTGTCTCAATTCATCTGGCGGATGAAGTAAGGAGCCCACTTTATATTATGGATTCAGTGCTGAGACAAGGTTTAAACCTGGATCAGGACATGTCAGACAGAAATTATAATACATTGAGTGGGTTTCCCGTAGTCAACAGATGGAAAAGCTGGGAAAATTTCAAAAAGCTAAGCAGCATAAATTTGATAGATGAGCCTGACATTATTCAATTATTAGTAACAGTTGAGGATACAGGTATAGGAATTCCTGTAGATGCACAAAGCCGCATATTCACGCCTTTTATGCAGGCTGATAGTTCCACCTCACGAACCTATGGTGGGACTGGAATAGGACTGAGCATTAGTAAATGTCTAGTTGACCTCATGGGAGGAGAAATTGGATTTGTAAGTGAACCTGGTATTGGCAGTACTTTTACATTCACTGGAATTTTCAGAAAAGGAGAAACCGCGTCTCTGGATGCCAAGTGGCAGCAGTACTCTCCTTTTATTTCAGAGTTCCAAGGATTGAGAGCATTAGTGGTAGATAGAAGAAACATCCGAGCCGAGGTCACAAGATATTATCTGCGGAGGTTGGGGATGTCTGTCGATGTAACTTTTAGTCTGAAATCGGCATACTCTTATCTATCTAGTAACAAGAGGTAATTTCTCATTTTGGCAGTTGAAATTAAAATTCAGGTCACCTGAATGTGCAACAAACCAGAAGAACTTGACCTTTTAAAAGCACTCCCAAAAAAAAAAAAAAAAAATGAAGACTATTGCTTTTAAGTTATCTTGAAAGACAGCCTTAGAAAATTTCATTTGTGCTGGTCATTTACTGAATAAACATATATAATGGTAGAATATAAATTATCTGTATCACATGCTTTGTGGAAATATTGTGTTCAATCTGTTTTATCACATAAAAAAAGGGTTAAAATTGACCTCATCCTCACTACATACTTGTTTTCTATGGGGAATGAACATTGCTAGATGTTCTCCTCATGATTAACTATTTGAAGTTTATTGTAAATTTGATACACTTTTTGTTCTTAGCATCATTGGTTCTTCTGAATTTCTTTTTATGACAATTTTCATTTCCCTAAAAGTGGTAATTGCTCAAGTTTAAAAATTGAAAATTCACATGTTAGGGCCATTCTATGTACGTGCACAAAGAGCAGTCGATTTATTTTGTTTTATCATAAAAGTAAACGTGAAGGCTTTTGATTTCTGGAAAATTGAAAATTCTTATGNTTCTGAATTTCTTTTTATGACAATTTTCATTTCCCTAAAAGTGGTAATTGCTCAAGTTTAAAAATTGAAAATTCACATGTTAGGGCCATTCTATGTACGTGCACAAAGAGCATTTGATTTATTTTGTTTTATCATAAAAGTAAACGTGAAGGCTTTTGATTTCTGGAAAATTGAAAATTCTTATGGTAAATTTTTTTTTTTGGCTAAACAATTACTCTTTTTCTTTTCAGTATGTCTACACAGTTGGCCATGATGCTTTTAGAAAAGGATGTTTGGGATAAGGAACGTAGCATATTATGTTCCATCAAGAAACACAGACAGAATGGCATGAAAGATGACCCAATTAATTTTCCCAAGATTTTTCTCTTGGCCACCCACCTTAGTCCCGATGAACGTGATGAGCTAAAATCTGCTGGTGTTGTAGATGATATAATAATAAAACCTCTTTGGCTTAGTGTTGTGATTCGCTACTACAGAGAAGCCCTTGGAAGTGAAAAAAGGCAAATATATAGAAAGAAAGCATCAAATCTGGGGAACTTGCTAATGCAGAAACGAATTTTGGTGGTTGATGACAATGCAGTGAACAGAAAAGTTGCAGAAGGTGTTCTGCAGAAATATGGGGCAATAGTTACCTGTGTGAATGGCGGCAAGGCTGCTCTAAAGATGCTTAATCCACCACATAATTTTGATGCTTGTTTCATGGATCTCCAAATGCCAGAAATGGATGGGTAATTGATTTGCCTGTTCTGAATTTTTCTTGTTTGTTTCAGACTTTTGAATGCAAATCAAGGGAGGCATCTTAGTTGTTTGCTAAATACCTGCATCGCTGCTATGTTAGCATTTACAGCTATCTACCCATATCTTGAACCTAGGAAGCAGTAGATGTTAAGTTGGAAAGATAATATAGATTAGTCAACTATGTTTTGGCCTCGTAATCAGCAACTTTATTCAGCCATTTTGGTTAGGAAGTAGTATCAGTATATAATTATCTTTTTGTTGATTAAGCCAAATGGTAGTTTAGCTGATCTAAGAAAATTGATAAATTCTGAATACCCTTTTTGATAGGATCTCAGGGCAGGATTCTTGTAAAATTACTTACTCACATATTTAACCTGAAGAACAGTAAATTTGAGGTTGAATTGATAATGTGTAGTTTTGCTCTGGCTTGTAATGGTGGACTACTTTATATTTGCCATATGATTAGGTATAATTTACAAATATTCTCTTCATCTTAAATGGTGCAGTTTTGAAGTTACACGGCGAGTCCGGAGTCTGGAGAACGAGGTAAATGAGAAAATTGCATGTGGCAAAGCATCAGCTGAGATGTTTGGTAATGTGGCTTATTGGCACACACCAATATTAGCTATGACAGCTGATGTAATTCAGGCTACAAATGAGGAGTGCAGTAAGTGTGGAATGGATGACTATGTGGCGAAGCCATTTGAAGAAGAACAGCTCTATACAGCAGTGGCACGTTTCTTCAAGTTCGATCCGTAGAGTGGAAGTGGTTATGAATTATGATCATTGATTATTAGTGCATGCACCCTGTTGACAATTGTTGATTGACCTCCAAAGCATAGTGTCTCGAGTCAATTACATACTTAAATTGCAAGAGCTAGCAGATGGAGTTCTTGTAGGCAAATTCCCTCTGGATATGGTAATTATTGGAAACACCCCAGCAGATGTTGTAGACAAGAAATGCATTCCTGCATCGAATGTGTCAATTCAGCATCATGGATTTCAGCTACGGCCTTGTATTGTTATAGTAAGTGCTGTGGTTTATCTTTTTTTGCGGCCATCAAGTGCTGTGGTTCATTAGGTGGTTGCTAAGCTATCCTCCCTTTAAAGGGGTAGTGCTACCCCACCCCTCATTGAGGGGGTTTTGGCAACACTCGTTTTTTTGAGATCTTTGCAACGACATTAATTTTGGGATATGGGTCCCACCCGAACCCCCTCAAACGAGGGCATGGGGTAGTGCTATCCCCCTTGAAGGAAGGGTAGCTTAGCAGCCACCGGTTCATTATCCTCAATTGAGCATGTTTACACTTCATAGACCTTTTTTTTAATAAAGCTTTATAAGGCTAGTCACTTTTTAATGCTTACTTATAATTGCCTTTTATTTTTTTTTATTTTGCAGGAAACTGATTTTGAGTGCATTTAACTAGCAAGAGCTGGGGAGCCAAATGAAGTTGCTTGGTCAGTTTGCTTCATCCATTCTACATTGTATTATTACCACTCATGGAAGGACAGGAGGCGGTCAACAAGAGACTTGTGGAATTTTTTGTACATTACATGGCTTTGTTCCCACTTCTTTTCTTATCAATTCTTTCCTTTTCCTTTTGTGTATATTCATTTGGAACAAGTAGGATAACATAAAAGTTATGGTGATAGCATCATTCAATTTTTTGGGGCTAAGATGGAAGGAACAACATATCTTTGATCCCTCAATTTTGTAAGAAACATGTAAAGCTAAGTTGTTGCATATATATATATATATATTGATACAGTCAAATGAAGTATATATCTTGCTTGAGTTGTCAGAAATGATTTTAGATTGAGTTTTCTTGGATTTTAACTTATCACTCAAGGACTGGCAATCTGATTTTATTCTCTTTTTCTTTATATTTTTGCGTAGAATATTATTCTGTTTTTCTTAAAGGCAGAAACATGCACTCCTTGGGAGTTGATCATAGTCGTAGAGCCAAAAGTAAGGCTGCAGATTTTGGTGGATGACGTACAGCAGAACATAAGCACCGAACTAAGAATATTTCTTCTTTTTTTTTTTTCCTCGAAAAAAAGCAATAAAAAAAGAAAAAAGAAAAAAGAAAGGAAATAAAGAAAAGGTGAGGGGCAGAAGAGTAAAGCTACTCGGACATTGCATCTGTTCACGATTTCACCCATGTGTAGAATTGATACAATTTAAACTTAATTTGATCACTTCAATTTTTTCTTGTATGGTTAAAATTTACCAATTCACTTGGTTTAACCCAGTGTGAAATGTAACAGTATGAATAGACATTTCTCTTGGTGGATATATGGTCATTACTTCATTGTTTGAGCCAAAAAAGGAAAGAGTTTATTATTGTACCGTGTTAAAATTTGACATAAAAGACTCAATAATACTAAAAAGAGTGTGTTTTTTAAATAAATACTTGTTACACCGTAATAAATTATCAAAATATCTATTGATGCTATGAAATTATTTTGTTTATATATATATGTAATTATCATATTTAAATATAAATAAAATAATCATATAATATTGAGGTATTTAAGTCATTTCACACTTTGTGGTAAACATCTACTTAGAAGACAATTTTTTTTAATACCATTGGATCTTTTATGCTAAGTTCTAGCATCCCATAATATTGAACTCAAGGAAATGAGATAAATCATCACATGGTCACTGAGAAGACAAAATGAAACCTTGTTGAGTTGGAACAACAGCCAATGGAAAAGAAAGCTGAAAAATATAATCTTTCTTCAATTTTTGTCCTGAAGAAGGATATGGCTACATATAGCAGCAGAAATAGGAAGAGTAGCATGAGAGATAGTCTTATTTTGTTAAAGCTCAGTTCTTTTGTGGGATACATTTGTGGTCACCACAACTTGTAGATAGGATAGTGATAGATTGTTTGCTTAGAATCCACTTTCAATCTGATACTGCTTATTCCACCAATAAAGGAATATAAAATTCCCTTCTTGCCCATTAGAAGCACCAACAAACACATAACTTCATGCCCCTTTCTTCCACTATATAGGTACCCTAATTGCTCTTGTCTTGGCTATGCTATAAGAGTCTCTTTCAGCAAACTTTATCTTCTTCCTTCTTCTTAAACAATGGCAACCTTGCTATTGAAGTTAATGCTTTCCCTGTTTCTTCTGTCCATGATTCCACTACAAACAGGTAAACAGAACCCTACTTCCTCTAGAAATTTTCAAAACCCTTTCATTACAACTTTTTTTTAATGCTATAAGCTGTTCAGTTTTTGACAAATATGTATTGATACTGAACAATTTCCTTTGAAAATATAGACATTGTAATGCGCTTATCTTTTTCTAATTTTTCTCTCATACATAATATTTTTACATAATGTTTTTTCTCAAATGTATGCAAAAAATCAATTTAACCTAAATGCTTAAACTATTACGTGCAAACTCGAGAATAGTTTTTATATCTAACAATGTATGTTTCTGCATTACATGAAGTGTATGGTGAATACGAGCAATGGTGCATTGCTGATGAGCAGACTCCAGATGATGAGCTGCAAGCAGCTTTAGATTGGGCTTGTGGGAGAGGAGGAGCAGATTGTAGTCAAATTCAAGTGAACCAACCTTGCTATTTCCCAAATACTGTAAGAGACCATGCTTCCTATGCCTTCAACAGCTATTTTCAGAGGTTCAAGCACAGAGGTGGTTCTTGTTTGTTCAAAGGTGCTGCCGTCACAACAGAACAAGATCCAAGTAAGTATTAAACAATTCCTGATAACTGCTCTTTGCCTCTCTATACTCTGTTTTAAGTAAGACGTGTGTTAATCACATGGCATTGTGTGCAAAAAGGGACCTGGCCATGTGCTTAGAAAATGGCAGGCATGTGTGAGCTAATTATAATTAGTTTAGCTTAAATCATGGCAGGAAAAGGGGTAAAAAAAAAAGAAACAAACTAGAAAAAAAGTAAGGGTAGCACCCCATGATGGTAGAAGTTATATTTAGTGTTAAATCAATTTATGTTAGTCATCTTTATAATTATAAAAAAAAAAGGTTATCTTTATGCACAAATTCATTAGGAATAAAAGTGTGTGGAGCCAAGTGGACTTAATTCAAATCATGTGCATGGTGTTATGTTATAGGAAAGCTATCCTATGCTAATAAGAAGTTAAAACACTTTAATTTGCCTAAGGTCAAGTTGTTAGGTAAGGATATTACTACTAGTATGATATATTCTCTAAGACTCTCAGTGCGGAAAGAAAAAATTGGAATCAATTGACATGACCATTTTTTTTTTTGGTAAATTGAAACATATGTGAAGCAAATCAACTCAATGATACAAGTTTTCAAAAAAAAAAAAAAAAAAAAGCATTAAATAACATATATAACTTTATGACTAGCCTATTTAGAATCATTCTTTTTCTTGTTTGCTCTTGCAGGTCATGCCTCTTGCCACTATGGTTTCATTCCCTGATTGAAAGGGTATTAATTTGAAGACTTGAAAATGCCTGCAACAGAACTAGAACTCATATTGCCACTATGGTTTCTTCTTTTTGCATTGATGCATCAGTAGATGATATTATATAAGCATAAAATGGCTACTCATTAAGTTAACTCAGCTTAGTCTCTTTGGTTTATTCGATTTCAATGATCTTGTGCTAGTTGGGCTGAAGCGCTACAAAATTTACTATATTTCTAGAAATATATATATGTTTGTTGTAAACCAAGCTTGGGAGTAGATGATAGTATATAAGCATCAAAAGATCTACCTCGAGGGGTTCAGCACCACCGGAAATCAGAAGCAGAGGAGAAGGAGTTGTGGGTGAGAAATAGGTGCTGTGAAGGAGTGGGAGGTATGGTTTGCCCTTTGAAAAAGGGAACCAATCCAAGTCCAACATTCATAAATTCCATTTTTTACAAAAAGGGAAAGAAAAAGAGAGCGTGGGAAGCAAAAGGAAAGTCTACTCTCAACTGAGTAACACAGAATATTATGTCTCTCTGTGCTTTTGATTTGTCAATGGTTTTGATTGGATAGTCGTTGTTCTTGTGGAAAACCCGGCCCGGTTGAGACAGGTATTGGACCGGGTTTTTGTGTCTGTTTGCTTAATGGCTCAAAATAGTAAGATTGAAACCCAGCCCAAAGATTTATGAGTACGAGTATACAGTAATCACATTATGTACAAAATAATTACACATTTTACACACAATAATTACATAATTGAAATGATTTTTTTGGTCATTTCACTGTATAAGTGACTAACTTAGAAATAAACTCAGTAAATGTTACCTACTAAGTTTCATGTATGGTTGTGCTTCCACAACACAAGTAATATTTATGTTATAAGTAAAATTAATAATTAAAATGATTTTTGTTGATGATAGTTTTGTGTGGAGGAATACTTTTAGAATTTTTATTTTTTTTGTCAAAAGAAGACCTCAAACACACAACCCTCTCCTTATATAGAGATATGAATCTAGCTATCTANAAATGATTTTTTTGGTCATTTCACTGTATAAGTGACTAACTTATAAATAAACTCAGTAAATGTTACCTACTAAGTTTCATGTATGGTTGTGCTTCCACAACACAAGTAATATTTATGTTATAAGTAAAATTAATAATTAAAATGATTTTTGTTGATGATAGTTTTGTGTGGAGGAATACTTTTAGAATTTTTATTTTTTTTGTCAAAAGAAGACCTCAAACACACGACCCTCTCCTTATATAGAGATATGAATCTAGCTATCTAATGCAGCAACAGTGAGCAAATGCAAGAAGATGCAGTTATGCAAAAAACCAGAAACTAGAAAGAAACTGAATGAAATTAGAAGTTTGTGTATAATACTTTTTGTACCTATACAATCAACTCACTACAATATATATATGTAGATGGACATGCAGCTAATATAACTGAATTATAGTTGGCTAACTAATTGACACGTGACTAACTTATTCCTAACCACTTGCCAACTCAGCAGAGTGAGCATAGTGCTAATATGGTGCCTTTGGTACTATATTGACATCCCCATGCAAACTCAGAGGGCTGGGGAGCACTATGAGTTTGGGATGCAAATGAAGAAAGGTTGTTGTAAGAAGAGCCTTGGTGAACATATTAGCAACCTGTTATGAAGAAGGAATATGGCAAATGATCAATAATTTATTTAGTACTTTTTATCGGATAAAATGACAATCAATCCACATGTCTTATGCGATAATGCAGAACAAGATTAGTTGCCAAGTACATAGCACCGAGGTTATCACAGAGTAGTAGTGGAGGTCTTGTCAGAGAGATATGTAATTCCTTAAGCAAGAACTGAATCCATTGAAGTTCATAATTAGCATTGGCAAGAGCTCGATATTCCGCTTTTGTGCTTGATCTGGACATAACGTTTTACTTCCTTGAACACCAAGAAATCAGATTACAACCAAAAATATGCCATGGCCACTAGTACTACGACGATCATCAAGGCACCCAATCCAGATAGAGCCAGCATAAGCAGTTAAAGAGCAAGCTGAGCTGGGTTTAAGGGACAAGCCAAAGTGTGTTGTGCCTTTTAAGTATCTTAAGAGACAGTTAATAGCTTTAAAATGATCATTTGTGGGGTTACTCATGAACTGCCACAATTGATTGACTGCGTATGAGATGTCTGGCCTGGTAATGGTATAGTACTACAGGGCACCAACAAGACTTCAATAGGAAGTAGCATCAGGCAAAGGATTACCTTGAGAGCTAGATAAAATATGAGAGCCTAACATAGGTGTAGGCGAGATAAAATTCTTCAACATAACTTGATTCAAAGCGAGATGTGATGGATGCAACAACATCATTGTACTGTAGACCTAATCCTGCCAACACAGCCATGACTTGATCATTTGTGGTTACCATTTCTCCAATTGCACATAAGTTGTCACATATATGTTGAATGCAGAACATATAATCCATCATGCCTAATCCTCATTTTCTTGTAGTTTGGAGTTGCAGTCAAAGTTCCATGATTCTTGCACTAGAGGCAGATGCAAAACTTTCCTAAAGTGCTTTCTAAATTTTATGAGCAGTTATATGACATTATTTGTGTCATTATTTGTTTAGTGAGAGAAGAATATATCCAACTCATCGCTAGCCTATTTTGACATTGCTAAATAACATAATCTAGATTCAAGATCATGCTTTCAGTGCTTGCAGATGCATAATTTATCATAGTAATCAAGTGAGGAGGACATGGACGAATACCTTCCAAGATGTCCTCATAGCAATTGATTGTGAGGGTTTGACCGAATGCAAGAAGATTTGCATTGACACCAGCAAATTGTGTTGCCATGGTGTTTGATGAAGATTCATTCCTAAGATTTTGAGGTTCCGTCAATGGTGACACATGAATGTTTGCTTGTTTTGCCATTAATGAAGCTCTGATACCATATGAATCTAGCTATCTAATGCAGCAGCAGTGAACAAATGCAAGAAGATGCAATTATGCAAAAACCAGAAAATAGAGAGAAATTGAATGAAATAAAAAATTTGTGTATAATACTTTTTGTACCTATATAATCAACTCACTACAATATATATGTAGATGGACACACAACTAATATAACTAAATTACAGCTGTCATTACGGCTGGCTAACTAATTGACATGTGATTAACTTATTCCTAACCACCTGCGAGCTTAGCACAGTGAGCATAGTGCTAATTTGGTGCCTTTAGTATTATATTGACAAAAGAGTCTTGTGTTCATTTGATCTACAATTTACTGTATTATTTATTTTTATTAACACATATATAAGCTAATAAAATATGGTGTAGATTATCTTTATAGTTAATTATGTATGTGGTATTAGTATAATTTATAGTATTAAATAATTAGTTATATTATATTATCAACTAATAAAATCCTATCTTATTAGCATTTAGAATGTACACTAGATCAAGCAAATTTAGGATTTGTGATTAGATGGTAAACTAATGGGTTGGACCAATTTTTTTTTTTTTTTTAAATAGAAGAGCTAAGTAATTCAGTTTGAAAATACAAGAATGAAACCGTTCATTTAAACAAAAATATAGAGATTAGAATTGAAATAAGTCTAATTATTAAAATTTTAATTTTTCTGAATAATTTTCTTAAAAAATCTTTTTTTTTTTTTTATAAAAGAAAAAGTAAAAAGAAGCGTTTCGTTCCTCCTTCCTGCAGGCTGTGAATTCGTCATATCGGACCGCCCCCAAGTTGTGAGCAAAATCGACCTCAAAATAAAACCCTAACCCAATTCTTCTCCAGAAACCTCAATTTTCACCTTTCAATCATACCTTCTCTTTCAATCTCATAACCCTTTACTTCCCTGAAAACCCTAGCCCCACCTTTGAGCAAGGATGCTTCTCTCTCCTGGTCACTCTCCTCGCCATGTCTCTTCTCCCTCTCCCTCTCTCTCTCTCTCCCAAGTCTCTGTGCAAAACCCTAACGACTCTTCCTCTGCAATCACCCCTAAGGTCCCTCATAAACACGCCGCCGTCCTCGACGAAGACACCTATGTCGCCGCCATCGAGAAAATCATTGAGCGCGATTTCTTCCCCGACATTTCGAAGCTCAGGGACCGCCTTGATTGGCTCGAAGCAATCAAGACCGGCGATCCAGTTCAAATCCGTGATGCCCAGTTGAAGATCATGGAGCGCCGTGGTAGGAAGTTAAATAATTCCAACACTGATGGTAGAACACAAACACCAGGTTCCACTTTTATGAGAAATTTTACTCCTTTCGATGAATTTGATGCAAAAACCCCGAAAACACCCGGTTTTTCGAATAGAGAAGTATCGGGTGGTGGTGAATCTAGTGAGGGAGAAGGGTCGTTGGATACCTCAATGGGTTTAGATGAGTTTCTTAGGAGGTATACCAGTGAGGATAATTACAGCTTTTCAAATATTTTAGAGAAAGTGAATAGGAAGAGGAAGGAGAGATTTGGGTATTTAACTGAAGGGGAGAAGGAAGATGTTAAAGCAATTGAGGATGCAAAAAGGGAAAGGATTACAGATGGATATGGTACCTCTTATCAGCCACCAAGTACCTTGGAAGGGTGGAAGTATACAGCAAAGAATTTGTTGATGTACCATCCAACTGATAGGGGTGAAGCCCCACTTACTGAAGAAGAAAGGGCTGTTAGAATTAAAGGCTTGACCAAGGAGATAAATCGTTCGAATACAAGATTTCATGGTAAAATGGTGGATACTAGGCCAACAGATGATGGCACTGTCGAGGTGCTTTATACTCCTGTTGCGGGGGCAACTCCGGTTGCCATGTCGAGTAGAGAAGGGGATAAATCAAAGAAGTATGATTTGGATGATTTCAGGAAGACTCCAAATCCATTTTATGTGGAGTCTGTAAAGAAAGCAGATAATGGTTATAGCTTTGTTAGGACACCATCCCCTGCGCCAGGAGTTGATGAATCGCCATTTATTACTTGGGGTGAAATTGAAGGGACACCATTGAGGTTGGACCCAGAGGATACACCAATTGATATTGGTGGTAGTGCTGATGGGCCTCATTATAAGATTCCTTCAGCGCCTGCGAGAGATGAGAAAGCACACTCACTATCTAGGGAGGCTGCGCGTAAGCTGAGGGAGAGGTCAAGCATGTTTCATAAGCCACCTTTGCCATCACCAGTTAGAGGTGGAAGTGCTAGTCCAAGCGTGCGGACACTTTCTCCTGCTGCCCAGAAGTTTGTAAGGAATGCAATTGCCAAGTCTTCATCGTCTGTTGATGAAACTCTTCGTGCTAGTTACCGCGGCTCTAGTCCTGCTTCAGCTACACCTAGAAGTGTTAGAAGTGTGTCAAGGTTTGGCAGAGATGGGAGCACGAGTACCAGGTCTCCATCTATTAGAGAGGGTTCCAATCCTCCTTGGTGATATGTCATTATGGCAGTAATTCTCTTTGTGATGTAAAATAATTCATGTTTTGAAGCAATGATATATGTTGACTAACTTGTAACTTTTTCTGGATAAATTTGTTAAGCTCACACCAACCAGTTTATTTTTCTTTCTTAAAAATGAAGATCAAACTGAATATAAATAAAATGTCCTTTTTCATTGTAACATTTGTTGGTGTTTTTCTCATTGTTTTCTGGTTGGGTAATGGGTATACCTCAAGTATTGTTGATACAAGTTCTTCTATCTAATATCTTGCTCTGCTCAAGACATTGTATATATGAGATAAGTACTATCTGTCTACTTTTGGCCTAATCATACATTATGTTCTCACCAAAAGTTTCTTAACGTTTCTTTGTTCTTTTATAAATAGGCACTGTCTGGGTTAATTTAATGTTAATATCATTTTACCCGTTATTAGCATCCTTCTTATGGGACTTGGGAAAAAATTGATGAGGATTACTGATAATTAGCATCTGCACCCATCACCATGTATGGTACTGATGTTGCTGATACTGGCCTACTGTATAAGCAACCTAGATTTTGGGGATCCACTACGAAAACTTGAGATGCATTGCAGGTATACCCTCATGCTAGGAAGTTTTAGATGGTAAGTACAATGACATGGAATCTCATATCAGCTCGAATTCAAATTTATTTTTCTTTTCTTTTCCTTTTTTTTTTTTTTNTTTTTTTTTTTTTTTTTTCCTTTCAGGTTCAAGCAGAGACCTCCATTACCTTGGACAGCAATCAATGCATCAGTGGGAGTACTTGTTATCACTTTGCTTCTTGGCCATATTTTTTATGCTGCAATAAATAGAATAGCAAAAGTGGAGGATGATTACTGTAAAATGATGGAGCTTAAAGTTCGTGCTGAAGAAGCTGCAGATGTGGCAAAATCTCAGGTTCATTACATTTCTAGCATAGTTTCTTTGTGTCATCCAACAAAATCCTGGGAGTATTTGTGATTTCTCATACAAAATTCATATATTTAGGGGTTCATGTGATATTCATGATTCAGAACTAGTATTGTTACTCATCAGTGATGAACTTTTTATTTATCTACACTTTAATATTTTACCTTAACCTTAATATTTGTTTCCCCTTTTCTAGTTTCTTGCAACGGTTTCACATAAGATCAGGACTCCAATGAATGGTGTTTTAGGTAAATGAGAAGTATTTGATGTTAACATAGATGCTTCCCTGCTCGTCAAGAGTCAAGTCTAACAGTAGACTGTTTCCAATAATTTTCCAGGTATGTTGCAAATGTTGATGGACACTGAACTTGATGAAAACCAGATGGATTATGCCGAAACTGCTCATGGAAGTGGTAAAGATCTTATATCAGTGATAAATGAGGTTCTTGATTAGGCTAAGATCGAGGCCGGCAAGCTTGAACTTGAAGCTGTAGCTTTTGATCCACGTGCTATTTTAGATGAAGTTCTATCACTTTTCTCAGTAAAATCTAATGAGAAAAGAATTGAGGTAAGACCTAATTTTTTGGCTTCTAGACTTTTTGTTCCTTCTGTAATAGTTGGATATCAATTCTTATATAAACTTGTTCCTTTATTCTTTTGGGCGAGAACAGTTGGCTGCTTACGTATCCAAACAGATGCCTGAAGTTGTCATTGGTGATCCTAAACGGTTCCAGCAAACAATTACTAATCTTGTTGGGAATTCGCTTAAAGTTTGCTATGTTTCTTGCTGCACTTGTTGGTTTGACTCATTTCCAGCTTCCCATTCTAACTTGATGATGCTAGAAATAGAGCACAAAATTTTCACCATTGCTGCGTACGTATTGTTTGTGGATTGTGGCCTACAATTAGATGTTTACCATCTACTATGTCAATTAGTCTTTGAGGACCTTGTCTTCTTAAATAAGTGTTTGGGTGCCTTTTCTCATTGTATTTGAGGCATGAAAGCAGAGTAAATGAAGAAAAGTGGCTTCCTCCATTACCCTAGGGAGGCCATTTTTCTTTGCTGTTTCTCGTATAATGTCTCATAAGTTTCATGTGCTTCTTCCAGTCAAGCTAACTACCTTTCAAATTGCTTGGGGATTCTACTCACTTTGATCATTACTGCACTGTTTCTTATATGATAATGAACTATGATGGAACTTTATAATTCATGGTTATGAAAGGAATTAGACTCTATCTTTCTGAACAACAATTTAATCTTATACTAAATCTGCCTAATCATATAACTATACTCAGGCCCTCTTGGTGCAGCTTATGTCTCAAAAGTTTATTGTTGGTTCATAATTTTGTTCATTATTTTACTTGTTACATTTCAGTTCACTCACGACAAAGGACATGTATTTGTCTCGTTTCATCTGGCGGATGAAGTAAGGAGCCCACTTTATATTATGGATTCAGTGCTGAGACAAGGTTTAAACCTGGATCAGGACATGTCAGACAGAGATTATAATACATTGAGCGGGTTTCCTGTAGTCAACAGATGGAAAAGCTGGGAAAATTTCAAAAAGCTAAGCAACATAAATTTGATAGATGAGCCTGAAATTATTCAATTATTAGTAACAGTTGAGGATACAGGTATAGGAATTCCTGTAGATGCACAAAACAGCATATTCACGCCTTTTATGCAGGCTGATAGTTCCACCTCACGAACCTATGGTGGGACTGGAATAGGACTGAGCATTAGTAAATGTCTAGTTGACCTCATGGGAGGAGAAATTGGATTTGTAAGTGATCCTGGTATTGGCAGTACTTTTACATTCACTGGAATTTTCAGAAAAGGAGAAACCGCGTCTCTGGATGCCAAGTGGCAGCAGTACTCTCCTTTTATTTCAGAGTTCCAAGGATTGAGAGCATTAGTGGTAGATAGAAGAAACATCCGAGCCGAGGTCACAAGATATTATCTGC
>QAOA01003636.1:106737-183889 GCA_003255065.1 Cercis canadensis | reverse complement strand
AATATTTTACCTTAACCTTAATATTTGTTTCCCCTTTTCTAGTTTCTTGCAACGGTTTCACATGAGATCAGGACTCCAATGAATGGTGTTTTAGGTAAATGAGAAGTATTTGATGTTAACATAGATGCTTCCCTGCTCGTCAAGAGTCAAGTCTAGGTAACGGTAGACTGTTTCCAATAATTTTCCAGGTATGTTGCAAATGTTGATGGACACGGAACTTGATGAAAACCAGATGGATTATGCCGAAACTGCTCATGGAAGTGGTAAAGATCTTATATCAGTGATAAATGAGGTTCTTGATCAGGCTAAGATCAAGGCCGGCAAGCTTGAACTTGATGCTGTAGCTTTTGATCCACGTGCTATTTTAGATGAAGTTCTATCACTTTTCTCAGTAAAATCTAATGAGAAAAGAATTGAGGTAAGACCTAATTTTTTGGCTTCTAGACTTTTTGTTCCTTCTGTAATAGTTGGATATCAATTCTTATATAAACTTGTTCCTTTATTCTTTTGGGCGAGAACAGTTGGCTGCTTACGTATCCAATCAGATGCCTGAAGTTGTCATTGGTGATCCTAAACGGTTCCAGCAAACAATTACTAATCTTTTTGGGAATTCGCTTAAAGTTTGCTATGTTTCTTGCTGCACTTGTTGGTTTGACTCATTTCCAGCTTCCCATTCTAACTTGATGATGCTAGAAATAGAGCACAAAATTTTCACCATTGCTGCGTACGTATTGTTTGTGAATTGTGGCCTACAATTAGATGTTTACCATCTACTATGTCAATTAGTCTTTGAGGACCTTGTCTTCTTAAATAAGTGTTTGGGTGCCTTTTCTCATTGTATTTGAGGCATGAAAGCAGAGTAAATGAAGAAAAGTGGCTTCCTCCATTACCCTAGGGAGGCCATTTTTCTTTGCTGTTTCTCGTATAATGTCTCATAAGTTTCATGTGCTTCTTCCAGTCAAGCTAACTACCTTTCAAATTGCTTGGGGATTCTACTCACTTTGATCATTACTGCACTGTTTCTTATATGATAATGAACTATGATGGAACTTTATAATTCATGGTTATGAAAGGAATTAGACTCTATCTTTCTGAACAACAATTTAATCTTATACTAAATCTGCCTAATCATATAACTATACTTAGGCCCTCTTGGTGCAGCTTATGTCTCAAAAGTTTATTGTTGGTTCATAATTTTGTTCATTATTTTACTTGTTACATTTCAGTTCACTCACGACAAAGGACATGTATTTGTCTCATTTCATCTGGCGGATGAAGTAAGGAGCCCACTTTATATTATGGATTCAGTGCTGAGACAAGGTTTAAACCTGGATCAGGACATGTTAGACAGAGATTATAATACATTGAGTGGGTTTCCTGTAGTCAACAGATGGAAAAGCTGGGAAAATTTCAAAAAGCTAAGCGACATAAATTTGATAGATGAGCCTGAAATTATTCAATTATTAGTAACAGTTGAGGATACAGGTATAGGAATTCCTGTAGATGCACAAAACCGCATATTCACGCCTTTTATGCAGGCTGATAGTTCCACCTCACGAACCTATGGTGGGACTGGAATAGGACTGAGCATTAGTAAATGTCTAGTTGATCTCATGGGAGGAGAAATTGGATTTGTAAGTGATCCTGGTATTGGCAGTACTTTTACATTCACTGGAATTTTCAGAAAAGGAGAAACCGCGTCTCTGGATGCCAAGTGGCAGCAGTACTCTCCTTTTTTTTCAGAGTTCCAAGGATTGAGAGCATTAGTGGTAGATAGAAGAAACATCCGAGCCGAGGTCACAAGATATTATCTGCAGAGGTTGGGGATGTCTGTCAATGTAACTTTTAGTCTGAAATCGGCATACTCTTATCTATCTAGTAACAAGAGGTAATTTCTCATTTTGGCAGTTGAAATTAAAATTCAGGTCACCTGAATGTGCAACAAACCAGAAGAACTTGACCTTTTAAAAGCATTCCCAAAAAGAAAAAAAGAAAATGAAGACTATTGCTTTTAAGTTATCTTGAAAGATAGCCTTAGAAAATTTCATTTGTGCTGGTCATTTACTGAATAAATATATATAATGATACAGTATAAATTATCTGTATCACATGCTTTGTGGAAATATTGTGTTCAATCTGTTTTATCACATAAAAAAAGGGGTTAAAATTGAACTCATCCTCACTACATACTTGTTTTATATGGGGAATGAACATTGCTAGATGTTCTCCTCATGATTAACTATTTGAAGTTTATTGTAAATTTGAGACACTTACTGTTCTTAGCATCAATTGGTTCTTCTGAATTTTTTTTTTATGACAATTTTCATTTCCTTAAAAGTGGTAATTGCTCAAGTTTAAAAGTTGAAGATTCACATGTTAGGGCCTTTCTGTGTACGTGCAGAAAGAGCATTTGATATATTTTGTTTTACCAAAAAAGTAAACGTGAAGGCTTTTGATTTCTGGAAAATTGAAAATTCTTATGGTAAATTGTGTTTGTTTTTTTAGCTAAACAATTACTCTTTTTCTTTTCAGTATGTCTACACAGTTGGCCATGATGCTTTTAGAAAAGGATGTTTGGGATAAGGAACGTAGCATATTATGTTCCATCAAAACACAGACAGAATGGCATGAAAGATGACCCAATTATTTTTCCCAAGATTTTTCTCTTGGCCACCCACCTTAGTCCCAATGAACGTGATGAGCTAAAATCTGCTGGTGTTGTAGATGATATAATAATAAAACCTCTTTGGCTTGATGTTGTGATTCGCTACTACAGAGAAGCCCTTGGAAGTGAAGAAAGGCAAATATATAGAAAGAAAGCATCTAATCTGGGGAACTTGCTAATGCAGAAACGAATTTTGGTGGTTGATGACAATGCAGTGAACAGAAAAGTTGCAGAAGGTGTTCTGCAGAAATATGGGGCAATAGTTACCTGTGTGAATGGCGGCAAGGCTGCTCTAAAGATACTTAATCCACCACATAATTTTGATGCTTGTTTCATGGATCTCCAAATGCCAGAAATGGATGGGTAATTGATTTGCCTGTTCTGAAATTTTCTTGTTTGTTTCAGACTTTTGAATGCAAATCGAGGGAGGCATCTTAGTTGTTTGCTAAATACCTGAATGGCTGCTATGTTAGCATTTACAGCTATCTACTCATATCTTGAACCTAGGAAGCAGTAGATGTTACATTGGAAAGATAATATAGATTAATCGACTATGTTTTGGCCTCATAATCAGCAACTTTTTTTAGGCATTTTGGTTAGGAAGTAGTATCAGTATATAATTATCTTTTTGTTGATTAAGCCAAATGGTAGTTTAGCTGATCTAAGAAAATTGGTAAATTCTGAATACCCTTTTTGATAGGATCTCAGGGCAGGATTCTTGTAAAATTACTTACTCACATATTTAACCTGAAGAACAGTAAATTTGAGGTTGAATTGATAATGTGTAGTTTTGCTCTTGCTTGTAATGGTGGACTACTTTATATTTGCCATATGATTAGGTATAATTTACAAATATTCTCTTCATCTTAAATGGTGCAGTTTTTGAAGTTACACGGCGAGTCCGGAGTCTGGAGAACGAGGTAAATGAGAAAATTGCATGTGGCAAAGCATCAGCTGAGATGTTTGGTAGTGTGGCTTATTGGCACACACCAATATTAGCTATGACAGCTGATGTAATTCAGGCTACAAATGAGGAGTGCAGTAAGTGTGGAATGGATGACTATGTGGCGAAGCCATTTGAAGAAGAACAGCTCTATACAGCAGTGGCACGTTTCTTCAAGTTTGATCCATAGAGTGGAAGTGGTTATGATCATTGATTATTAGTGCATGCACCCTGTTGACAATTGTTGATTGACCTCCAAAGCATAGTGTCTCGAGTCAATTACATACTTAAATTGCAAGAGCTAGCAGATGGAGTTCTTGTAGGCAAATTCCCTCTGGATATGGTAATGATTGGAAACACCCCAGCAGATGTTGTAGACAAGAAATGCATTCCTGCATTGAATGTGTCAATTCAGCATCATGGATTTCAGCTATGGCCTTGTATTGTTATAGTAAGTGCTGTGGTTTATCTTTCTTTTTTGCGGCCATCAAGTGCTGTGGTTCATTAGGTGGTTGCTAAGCTACCCTCCCTTTAAAGGGGTAGTGCTACCCCACCCCTCATTGAGGGGGTTTTGGCAACTCTTGTTTTTTTGAGATCTTTGAACGACATTAATTTTGGGATATAGGTTCCACCCGAACCCCCTCAAACAAGGGCATGAGGTAGTGCTATCCCCCTTGAAGGAAGGGTAGCTTAGCAGCCATCGGTTCATTATACTCAATTGAGCATGTTTACACTTCATAGACCCTTTTTTTTTATGAAGCTTTATAAGGCTAGTTACTTTTTAATGCTTACTTATAATTGCCTTTTTTTTTTATTTTTTATTTTGCAGGAAACTGATTTTGAGTGCATTTAACTAGCAAGAGCTGGGGAGCCAAATGAAGTTGCTCGGTCAGTTTGTTTCATCCATTCTACATTGTATTGTTACCACTCATGGAATGACAGGAGGAGGTCAACAAGAGACTTATGGAATTTTTTGTACATAACATGGCTTTGTTCCCCCTTTTTTTTTTTTTTTTTTTATCAATTCTTTCCTTTTCCTTTTGTCTATATTCATTTGGGACAAGTAGGATAACTTAAAAGTTATGGTGATAGCATCATTCAATATTTTGGGGCTAAGATGGAAGGAACAACATGTATTTGATCCCTCAATTTTGTAAGAAACATGTAAAGCTAAGTTGTTGCATATATATATATATATATATTGATACAGTAAAATGAAGTATATATCTTGCTTGAGTTTTCAGAAATGATTTTAGATTGAGTTTTCTTGGATTTTAAGTTACCACTCAAGGACTGGCAATGTGATTTTATTCTCTTTTTCTTTTGTTTTTTTTGGGTAGAATTTTATTCTATTTTTCATAAAGGCAGAAACATGCACTCCCTGTGAGTTGATCAGTCATAGAGCCAAAAGTAAGGCTGCGGATTTTGGTGGATGACGTACAGCAGAACATAAGCACCGGACTAAGAATATTTCTTTTTTTTTTTTTTCCTTGAAAAAAAGCAATAAAAAAAGAAAAAAGAAAAAAGAAAGGAAATAAAGAAAAGGTGAGGGGCAGAAGAGTAAAGCTACTTGGACATTGCATCTTTTCACAACTTCACGGTCTTCACCCATGCGTAGAGTTGACACAATTTAAACTGAATTTGGCTCACTTTAATTTTTTCTTGTATGGTTAAAATTTACCAATTCACTTAGTTTAACCCAGTGTGAAATGTAACTGTGCGAATAAACATTTCTCTTGGTGGATATATGGTCATGACTTCATTCTTTGAGCCAAAAGAGGAAAGAGTTTATTATTATACGGTGTTAGAATTTGACATAAAATACTCAATGATATTAAAAGAGTGTGTTTTTCAAGTAAATACTTGTTACACCATAAGAAATTATCAAAATATTTATTGATGCTATAAAATTATTTTGTTTATATATGTGGTTATCATATTTAAATATAAATAGAATAATCACGTAATATTAAAATATTTAAGTCATTTCACACTTTGTGGTAAACATTTACTTAGAAGATAATTTTTTTTTTTAATATTATTGGATCTTTTATGCTAAGTTCTAGCATCCCATAATACTGAACTCAAGGAAATGAGATAAATCACACATGGTCACTGAGAAGACAAAGTGAAACCTTGTTGAGTTGGAACAAACAGCCAATGGAAAAGAAAGCTGAAAAATATAATCTTTCTTCAATTTTTGTCCTGAAGAAGCATATGGCTACATATAGCCGCAGAAATAGGAAGAGTAGCATGAGAGATAGTCTTATTTTGTTAAAGCTCAGTTCTTTTGTGGGATACATTTGTGGTCACCACAACTTGTAGATAGGATAGTGATAGATTGTTTGCTTAGAATCCACTTTCAATCTGATACTGCTTATTCCACCAATAAAGGAATATAAAATTCCCTTCTTGCCCATTAGAAGCACCAACAAGCACATAACTACATGCCCCTTTCTTCCACTAAATAGGTAC
This sequence comes from Cercis canadensis, assembly GCA_003255065.1. Taxonomy (NCBI): domain Eukaryota; kingdom Viridiplantae; phylum Streptophyta; class Magnoliopsida; order Fabales; family Fabaceae; genus Cercis; species Cercis canadensis. The sequence goes on along the minus strand of QAOA01003636.1, from coordinate 177,806 downwards.
CCTAATTGCTCTTGTCTTGGCTATGCTATAAGAGTCTCTTTCAGCAAACTTTATCTTCTTCCTTCTTCTTCAACAATGGCAACCTTGCTATTGAAGTTAATGCTTTCCCTGTTTCTTCTGTCCATGATTCCACTACAAACAGGTAAACAGAACCCTACTTCCTCTAGAAATTTTCAAAACCCTTTCATTACAACTTTTTTTTTAATGCTATAAGATGTTCAGTTTTTGACAAATATATACTGATACTGAACAATTTCCTTTGAAAATGTGGACATTGTAATGCGCTTATCTTTTTTTAATTTTTCTCTCATACATAATATCTTTACGTAATGTTTTTTCTCAAATGTATGCGAAAAACCAATTTAACCTAAATGCTTAAATTATTAAGTGCAAACTCGAGAATAGTTTTTATATCTAACAATGTATGTTTCTGCATTACGTGCAGTGTATGGTGAATACGAGCAATGGTGCATTGCTGATGAGCAGACTCCAGATGATGAACTGCAAGCAGCTTTAGATTGGGCTTGTGGGAGAGGAGGAGCAGATTGTAGTCAAATTCAAGTGAACCAACCTTGCTATTTCCCAAATACTGTAAGAGACCATGCTTCCTATGCCTTCAACAGCTATTTTCAGAAGTTCAAGCACAGAGGTGGTTCTTGTTTCTTCAAAGGTGCTGCCGTCACAACAGAACAAGATCCAAGTAAGTATTAAACAATTCCTGATAACTGCTCTTTGCCTCTCTATACTCTGTTTTAAGTAAGACGTGTGTTAATCACATGGCATTGTGTGCAAAAAGGGACCTGGCCATGTGCTTAGAAAATGGCAGCCATGTGTGAGCTAATTATAATTAGTTTAGCTTAAATCATGGCAGGAAAAGGGGTAAAAAAGAAAGAAACAAACTAGAAAAAAAGTAAGGGTAGCACGTCATGATGGTAGAAGTTATATTTAGTGTTAAATCAATATATGTTAGTCATCTTTATAATTATATATAAAAAAAAAAGGTTATCTTTATGCACAAATTCATTAGGAATAAAAATGTGTGGAGCCACGTGGACTTAATTCAAATCATGTGCATGGTGTTATGTTATAGGAAAGCTATCCTATGCTAATAAGAAGTTAAAACACTTTAATTTGCGTAAGGTCAAGTTGTTAGGTAAGGATATTACTGCTAATATGATATGTTCTCTAAGACTCTCAGTGCCGAAAGAAAAAATTGGAATCAATTGACATGACCATTTTTTTTTTTTGGTAAATTGAAACATATGTGAAGCAAATCAATGATACAAGTTTTCAGAAAAAAAAAAAAGCATTTAATAATATATATAACTTTTTGACTGGCCCATTTAGAATCATTCTTTTTCTTGTTTGCTCTTGCAGGTCATGCCTCTTGCCACTATGGTTTCATTCCCTGATTGAAAGGGTATTAATTTGAAGACTTGAAAATGCCTGCAACAGAACTAGAACTCATATTCCCACCCTTGAGGTTCATGAAATCCCAATCAGAAATGTAGTTGATCTTAGCCGAAAGCTGAGAAAGTTATTCAAATCTTGTCTGCTATTTTTTTTTTCCAACTAGTTATTAAAATCTTGTCTTGCAAACTAGCTTTGTATCCTACTGAATTTAGTTGATTTCTTCTTTTTGCATTGATGCATGAGTAGATGATATTATATAAGCATAAAATGGCTACTCATTAAGTTGACTCAGCTTAGTCTCTTTGGTTTAATCGATTTCAATGATCTTCTGCTAGTTGGGCTCGAAGCGCTACAAAATTTACTATATTTCTAGAAATATATGTTTGTTGTAAATCAAGCTTGGGAGTAGATGATAGTATATAAGCATCAAAAGATCTACTTATTAAGTTAACTGGGCTTAGCCTTTTGTGATTCAATAAATTTCAATTGTCTTGAACTAGTTAGACTTGGAGCATAACAAAATTTACTTTGTTTAGAAATATTCTTGGGAATTAAATAGTGTAAGCAAATGGGCTTGAAATATTATAGCAGGTCCTAGCTAGAGTGGTAAAGTAATGGGCTTTTTTTTTTTTTTTTTGTTAATACCACAAATATCCTTACTTTATCAAATTGGCGTGAGCTTAATCTCATTTGAAGGTTAGAGCAATTACAGTTTCTTTTCTCTCAACAATACTCTCATTGAGCCTCAAACCCTTGACCACAGCCAAAAGCACACATCCAAAATTTAACTTGTTACCAGTTGAACTAAGCGCTTGTTAGTAAAGTAATATGCTTCAAATATTACTTTCCACAATCAGAAACACCATGCCATATTAAGTTCAGGTTTTCATCAAATATTACTCCCAACCCAAGAATTCAATGTGGCTCCAAAAGGAGGAAAAAAGCATCTAGGGTTAATAAATATTATTGCAAGTTTTTTTTTTTGTTGTCTTTCTTGACTTTTAGTGGTTTCTCCAATATTCTAGGAAATCATTAGTCAACTTGAATATGATTTGGATGGTTAATATTCTTGTATTCTACAGACATTATTTTGAAATTAAGGGGGTTTTTTTCCACATAAGTCAAAGTCCTTGATGGACTCTCCCTGTAATTGAATAAAGCTTAACATTCTGATTAAGACATCATAGAGAAATTCATGTAATAAAACAAAAAAGTATGTATTAATTGAGTGTAACCCAAGGTCAAGCATATTCAATTGAGAATTTATTGAGAAAATTGAGGGAAATCCATTGACTTTAAAACAACTGTGATTACAAGTTAAAATTTTGAATTATGCATGAGAAGTTTTAACACGTTAAATGTAGTCTAAGATTTCAACTTGATAATATTCCCAAATGCTTAAGTATTTGGAAGAATTAACAAAGACTTGCCAAACAATTTCTCTTGGTCTCTTCCTACGAATCAATTCCGGTTTCAAAATCCCCTGTTAATGACAGTTTTTTTTGACTAAACATTGGTGGTAATGACATTTGATTTTTCTGGTAAATGACTTGAAAAAATTGAAATGATAATGGATATTTTACAAGTTAGCCCTGAGCTGGAAAATCAGAAAGGAAATGAAGCTTAATAATTGATTATTTCTTGCCCTTCTTGATGGGAAAAAAAAATAGTTTGCCATGGAGTCTCCACGACTGACTAATCAAAGTTGGTCTTTGCCATGAAGTCTAGTGATAGTTCCTAACTCCTAATAATCAAGGAGTTTGATGTTAGGGATTCAATTCCTTCTTTAGTCAATTCTTTCTTTACAGCGCCCTATATATATATATTCTAATGTACCAAAAAGGAAACTGTCAAGTGTTTTAGGTTCATTTTTAAAGGGCACTTAGAATATATAGAAAATGGAGTTGAATGGAGTGTTAGTTAAAATTTGGCATAGAAATATAATGAAAGAGTCAAAATGAATTTTTCTACCAAGAATCGGTAGATAAAAGTTAAAACATCTCTACCATTATTTTTCCTTGTGAATTTTCATTTATTTTTTATTTTTTATTTTTATTTTTTACCAAGTACGCCTGTATATATGCAACAATAAGTTGGGAGGAGGGGATAAAAGCTAGGCCATTGATTTAATTTTCTTACACTTAAAAAATGTGATAAAAGGGGAAAAAAATATTTGCATATATCTTATATTTTTATATTACTTTGGATTTTTTTTAAAAAAAAATAAAAGACATTATTTGAAGTGTTTGTAATATTTCCGAGTGAAATAAATAGTAACATGTGTTATGCACCAATGTAAACACTTCGTTTGAAGATGATATCTGAGTTATGAAGGTACTACTTAATTAAGTAAGCCTAAAATATATTGTCTGATAAAAAAAATGGAAAAATCATTTACAAATTTTAAAAGTTTAAAGTATATATTGTGGAGCGATGTTCACCATTTATACTATTTCTACATATATATTTCAGTCAAATTTACCATCCCAAGTCTATTATAATCAAATAACTAATACATAATCATAAATCTTAAACCCTAAACCAATTTCAAAACATGAGTCCCACCAAAATTTGGTGGAGTAGTGCTATTTCCCTTGGGTAGCTTAACAATCACTTAATAGGCTCTTTGACCAGATTAGGGTAGTTAAAAAACTTAAATACCAAAATAATGTAGTTTGAAAATAATTTACCAAAATAATGTAGTTTTTGAAAAATAAAAAAAATTTCTGGACTGCAAGCCCCACCGAACACTCTAGAGGCCCCGCGGTGCGTCCTCAAAGGACACTCCACCAGCCCCACGGTGCGTCCCCACATATAGATCCCTAAAAGGCATGTCATTTGGCACATTTTCAATAGACCCGCACGTTTGCAAAACCGAGGAAGAAAATACAAGGATAGACACACCATGGGACCCATGTCGTGTTTAATCAGAACATGCCACTGGGCCCTTGGCATGTCCGGTGGGCCCCATCCCTGCCAACTTTGTTTTTTTTTTTNAAAAAATTGAATTTTTTAAAAATGCATTATTTCGGTAATATACTTTGAAACTACCATACTTTAGTAAAAAACATTCTACACTGCATTAATTGTGTCAAAGAGCCCACTTAATAATCATATATATATAAATAAAATAACCATATATATAATGTCCTACAACTCACAATATTCTAGTTCTGTTGTCTTGTTAGGGGTTATTTTATTATGGATGCAGTTATTATGTGTGAATTATATATAGTTAATTAATTATTTTTATTAATATATATAGTTATAATACAATAATTATATGACTGATTTATATGTCAAATTTTACCTAAACTTATTATTACTGGACGACACTTAGAAATGTTTTTATTTACTTCTTTATATATATATATATATATATATATATATATAAAAAACCAATCTGATTTATTTCATACCTTTTGCTCAATGAGAAAATGGATCAGCATATGATATGATTTTACTTAGCTGCAAACACTTAATTATATGCAACTGGTAAAACTGTAAATGATCTTTTTTTTCAAAATAATTTTCAACAACTAAATTCAATGGAAATTATGGCGCTGTCAACACCCTTTCAAAAGTAAATATAATCTCAAAACATTTTTCATACATGTCAAAAACACTTACAATCAATGTCGTCCAGAATATATATATATATATATATATATATTTTTTTTTTTTTTTAAATAATTTGAAACAAGAATTTGTTACTGTATTACAGTTGAATCCCTTCTATTACAAAGGTTATTAATTTAAGTATTTAACAAAAAAGTTAAAGAGATCTTCATAAAGTAACTAAATATTAATTTTGAAGTGAGATACTGTATATTAATTAGGATTTTATGTCTTGAGCAATAAATTATACATATAGTAGAAATTATTAAAATTAAACTTAAACTTAAATAAAAAGATAAAATCTCAACCTTATTATTGAAAGTACATAATCAACGAAATGAAATAAGTAGAACCACGTGCATTGGCTACTTGCAAAAAAATCTTTGAACGGATTGGTATGATCTTAAACAAACAAACAAAGAAGAAACAAAAGAAAAAGGCAAATCTTATCCCAACACATCTGATTTGGAAACCTGAATACCCAATCAAGCACACTTCCCAATTTGCATTTTGCCGCAGCAATAACAAATGAAATTTGGGAGCCCAAAATATTAAATCAGAGAATAAATTCCAAAGTAAAGGATAGACACATGTGCCTAGAGGGACCCATGTGTGACCAAAACTGCACTGCAGATATGTTTTTGGACACCCTTTGGAGTCTACAAAGACTTCAACTTTGGTAATTGGTAGCAAGAGGACAAATTCTGCAGATGCAAAAGGGCATAAAATTAACGGTGTCAATCTCCCAAAAGCCATAACATGGTCGGTGTGATGGTAGGGAAATTGTATACAAAAGTCAATTCCTCATTATGGCTTTTGGGTTATGTCATAGGCTCTTCTAGGACTTGGTAAAATTTTACACACGAAAATTGGACTTAGTCTCACAAAGCTGCTAGTTCCATGAGTGTGTGTAGCATACATTATTGGGAACTCAATTTAAAGAGGTTTCTAGTTCAAATTTGGGAATTTGGGAGTGGGAGACAAGCACCCTTAGAGGCAGGCCTACATTCTCTCTATGAGGCATGCAAGTTACTGCAGTTTGTAGCATAAAGTGCTGTTGCTTGGGCATGCTAGAGACATGATTTTGCCCCTCTGATCAAGATAGTTACCAAAAACATGTCTACTTATCCTTGTGATTTTGCCAAGGTTTGTGCATTTTGGCTTATGATTAAAGGAGGGGATTTGAGTATCAAAGTTTCTGTTGTTTACTATGATGTTTTCAAGCCTCCAACAATGCACGAGGCCTTAGAGAAATGAGTGGAGAGAGGAATAGATGAGTCCCTACTCCTCCTTTTGTAGAGTGTTAAGGGAGTTTGAGATCATTAAAATCACAGCTTGCTATTGTTAGAAGGGACTCATAACTTAACAATCTTTGTAATAGAACCATTAATTTCTTAATAACCTAAGTATTGTTGAAGCAATTTGAATGGGTCTTACTACTGCTCCAAAAGGCCAAAACTACTAATACTATATATACCATGAGTTTACATATATATACTCTATAGTATATAGAACTCACTTATCCATCCACGCCATTTGAGACTTTGCAGTGTTGCAAATTTGACTGTGTTTTTTTTTATTATACATTCTAGCTTTATGACATGGAGGATATTTGCTAACGATTTCATGAATCATTGATCACATCCAAAGTTTAAATATCTCGTTATTATCAGATACTTAAACATATAAGAAGATCTAAAATGACATTGCAATTTCAAAAGGAATGTATCTTATTATTTGAGAAGGACTTTACAAACCTACTTTATTTTGACAAGACTTACAACATGGCACATTTTCTCCATTTTCGAGCCCAAATTTAGGGTTTCCAAAATTCTGAACTTTTTTAATTTTTTTCGTTTTCTCTTCTTGCTCATATGAATTAAGGTTTACAATTGAGGTAGCTCATTCATATTTTACAAATCTTACTTGACTCTCTTCTAAATATGATTTGAATCTAAGATATTTAAGTTAAATTAATATTCAATGCTTAATCATCGCATCATAACAAATTTCTATGCACTTACCCCCAACTAGATTGATTTTGAGGGAATATATATGTCTTTAAATGTGAATTTTAAATTTATTTCCTTTCGGTACCTCAATTAATTCTCTATTTAAAACCACGCCTACCTTTGATACTCTCAACATCAATTACATCACCTCAAAGGGGGAAAAATATCAAACTAGAGTGCAGACAATATATGTTCGTGAAGTAACTTATGTCACTTTCCTATGAGCTCTTTTATGGCCAACTATAGAACTCATGCAAACCATGGAAGCAAATTAAATTACTTAAAATGATGGTGAAGTAGCTTATTTCACTTTCATCTGGGGTCATTTCTGGCCAACTGCAACTGATGTAAACCATACAAAGAAAATTAAATTATTGGAGAGAGGTTAGAGGTCATTTTCACTTCAGCTAAAAGCCACATTAACTACAAACAACAAAATATAATAATCTCTCTCTCTCTCTCTCTCTCTCTCTCTCTCTCTCTCTCTATATATATATATATATATATAATATCTCAAACACAATGGCACGCCAATACAAGAATAAACACAAAACCCCAAATGAGGTTATTGAGTAATAAAGGGCATTTGAGATAAGGGTGTGGGCCATGAGATAAACTCACTTTGGAGGGGACAAAGTATAATCAAGATTCCCTTTTTAAGTTTAGTTCTTTGGCACATTTAATTGATTCCACAAACATATTTTAAAGGGGTGGAATTAATCACTTACTAGATTACATCAATGGATTATTATATGCCAAAGCAAGGAAGATTTGTTATCTTCAAGAATGGATGTACAATAATTTAACAACACTAGTCTCAAATAAATCTTCCTATTACAAAAGTAAATCCTTCATATATTCATTAATGTAAGGTTCTTCTAGAAAAAAGAATTTTGGTACATATTTTTTGCGGTTGTTTTTCAACGTTTCAAGGGTAACATGATCTGGCTATCTTATAAGAGCATGCGCATAAAGCGATATATTTGGTGGACCAAAATAAATAATGTTGATTAATAGAAGAGAACAAAAACTAGAGTTATGAATAGCTCTTTGTTTTGTCTTTTTTTGTTTTATTTTTTTTATGACCTCATGTGGAGTTTGAGTAGTAAGATAAATGGTGAATCAAATTAAGTCAATATATAGAGGAGAATAAGTTAGATGTTCTACAAATTTTTGCCATCCAAAAAGGTCTAACATGTTCCCTATGCCCTTAACTTCATTGTCAAATTATTCCTATTTTCATATGGTCCATAGGACATAGAATATACAAAGATATGAAAACACATCAAGTTGTATTGGAACTTGATATAAATTTGATTTGCATAGGATTTATTTTATATGGACTGCTAGGTCATTTCTTCATTTTCTATGACAAAATAGTTAAAGCATATAGTTAATTAATCAATTACTATATTTAAGTTCACCTAATTATCCAAAATTAAATTAAAAAAAGGAAAAGTTCACCTAATTGGCCACCATTCTATGTTATCCACCATTTTTTTTTGGATGAGTAGAAAATGGTATTACAAAGGATGATATTGTGGGAATGTGATGGAAGTACGTTATGGTAACTTTCTCAAGTCCACATTATAATGTATTGAGTAGGATTAATAACTTAAGATAAGGCATAGTTCACATAAAAAAGGGATAAGACATAATTAATTAGAGTTTGGAGAGAAGGGTTCAATGGATCATGAAAGAGAATAAGGGTAAGTGCTAGAAGCAAAACAAGTAAATAAATAATATAAAATTAATACAATAATAATTAGAAACTTGAAAAGGATGAAGAGCATGTTAGATAAAGTGTAAGGCACTACTTCCACGTCATTGATGTCGTCTTTAATATAAGGTTCTCTCAGCTCTAACTCCACCGTGTGGGTCATTATCTCATAGTAGAACATCTCATCTTTTTCAACCAAAACTTTTGGCTAATATATTCCCCAATAAACCCTTTTCTTTTTAAGGGGCAGAGGGCATCCTCCCTTTATGCTCTCACTCCATAAAAGCTCTTTTTATTTGTTTGCCATGGCTTATATTTATATATATAATTTTTTTTGTGGAATTTGGTTTCATAATATTCATTTCTTATATAATTACATAATAAGATTTAAAAAAAAAAAAAAAAAATTACGTATATAATAGTTGTCAATAGAAATATAAATAACAAAAATACTTACACCTCAAATGACCAAAATGACCTTATCATATATGTATCTGAATTTGGTCTAGCATGCTCCATTTGACTGAAGAAAGGGGAAAAAAAGAAGGTAAAAGTGCATGAGAATTTACTATCTAATGTTATAGTAGACATTACCTTTTACAGTACCCTTNTAGTAGACATTAACTTTTACAGTACCCTTGGAATCTTGGATAAAGTCCTAAACAATCATTTGCTAATGTGTTCTTTAGCTTTTAGTTTATTATGTGAAATCAAATCCCCCTTCTTCTTCTTCTTCTTCTTCTCTCTTTTTTTTTTTTTTTTTTTTTTTTTTTTTTTTTTTTTTTTTTTTTTTTTGCTTTTTTAAAGTATATGCAAATTTCGAGAATGGTGGATTGATTGGTGGGAAAGTGGGTGAAGAAAAAATTGCCTCCACTCACAATTGAGCTTAGCAATGTCTTGTTATATATAGGGGCATTCCTATGCATCAACAAAAGCGAAACCCTTTCTTTTAAAATTTATATTAATATATGGATTATCCATACATATTTATAGATCTAACATGAGTATAGTGAACATGAATTTCAAACATTTTATAGTTTCTTGTTAATTTACTATTTTTGATTAAATATAAATGGGTTAGCCAAAGTTTTAGATGCCTAGCTAAAATATACAAGTTTTAATAGCATATGATATATATTGAGATATATTAACCTCAAAGTCTTACTAGAATATGGAAGTTTTAATAATAGGACATGATACAAATTTAGATATATTAAATTCCAAAGTTTTACTAAAATATGCAAGTTTTAATGGCACATGACAAAAATTAAGATATATGAATTCTAAAGTGTTAATAATGCAACTCCAAGCATATGATAAAATTAATTATGCAACTCCAAGCGGCCAACCATTTGAGTAGTTGTGTCATGTGTGTGTGTCATTCAAATCTTGACCATATGATATCATTGCTTATATATTGTGTGTGAGAAATTAGTGTTCACACTCCAGCTAACCTCCATTATTCAATTCCTATGCAAGCTCAAGCACAAGCATTAATATCGTACTTGTATTCTACAACATTAATCAAACTGTAACAAGCTTGACCCATATATAATAATAATCTAGCTAGGTTGTACTTGCCTTTCAATTAAGAGGAGTTATTAGNATTATGCGACTCCAAGCGGCCAACCATTTGAGTAGTTGTGTCATGTGTGTGTGTCATTCAAATCTTGACCATATGATATCATTGCTTATATATTGTGTGTGGGAAATTAGTGTTCACACTCCAGCTAACCTCCATTATTCAATTCCCATGCAAGCTCAAGCACAAGCATTAATATCGTACTTGTATTCTACAACATTAATCAAACCGTAACAAGCTTGACCCATATATAATAATAATCTAGCTAGGTTGTACTTGCCTTTCAATTAAGAGGAGTTATTAGTGTAAATCAATTAGTTTTTAGAGAATTAGTTAGTTGGAAAGTTAATTAAGCACTTCCTTGACACTTCACTCATCAAAACCCTATAATTAACAATGACTTTCATGATTTTGATGCAGAAATTTTCAAAGAGTAAGAAGCTGTTGATTGGAGTTTCTACGCGGGAGCATCATCTTGAAAGCCTTCACAGTATTTTCCATGTGGTTTCTAGTCTCTTTCTTTCAGTATTCTTTGATTTGGTGGTTGCTTTGCACTCTTCAAAAATCACATATGATATTACTTAAGATGTATTAATTATTAACTAAGTAAAGAAAAAGAAGTGAATATGCAATAATTTATTAAAATATACATCAGATCAAGATACATATATCACTATTTTCTCATATTGTTTCCTTTTTTTTTTTTTTTTTTNTTTTTTTTCTGTATTCTTCATTTTCTTTCCTTTTCATTCTTGATTATGAGATATGTTCAAGTGGTTGGAGTTGTGCTCTATAATATAACGTATATTTTTCTAGCTGTTAAATTACATTCTTATATTTTCAAGATCTTTGGATAGAGTGATAATAAATAACTGTTTGCAAACTATATTATGCTACAAAATTTGAATTTAAATACTAAATAGCGTGTAAACAAATGATATCCAAGTTGTTATTAGAATTTGTAAGTTTTATATTCAAATATAAAATTATAACAAAAAATTAAAAAAATGAATTTAGATAAGTTCACTTAATTTTTTATATTAAATTAAAATTATGTCATATTACAGTTAAATACACAAAATTAATAAATTTTGTTTCTCATTTGGATAACATTCAAAAAAAAATTTAGAATCCAAAAAATAAAAAGAAAATTATGTTGGGCAGCAAAGTGATTCAGTAGAATTTCATAACACATGTAAAGCTTAATCCTTTGTCAGCAAAAGAAAAGGGAGAAAAAGGGAAACAGCAGGTTAATCTATCTTTAGACAACTCATCCCTTCCTTTCCTAATTAGTATCAAAACCTTTTTAAGCCATTAATGTTCATTTAGAATTGAACTATGATCAATTGTATTGGTGGTAGTTGTTATATTCTAGATGCATTTGACAATGAGTATTTTTATAAGGGTATTTTAGTCACTGTTGGAAACTAAAGTTGCCATTGAACATCACAACCGCACAAGCCACAACCTTTAAAACACTTCCAAGTGGTTTATATGTAGTTTCCCAATAATGGAAGGGCAATTTCCAGCTCCTCATTTTATATGCCGCAGGTAGTTTTTCTTCACTGTAATAGTCCTGTCCCCCTACCCCTTCCTCTATCTCCTATGCGCACACAGAGACTCTGATCCACAGTGCATTCCCAAGCTTGGATTTTTTTCAAAGCAAGGTAAGATTTTGGTTTCATGCCCAAACCATATTCTTCTCAAGCTAAAACCCATTTCATAGCTTCATATCTCTACTAGAAATTTTGCTTCTTTTTGTTCTCTATTGATTCAGAGTGGAATTTCAGTGGGTGCTTTTCTGGTAAATTTTGAGCACAGAGCTTTATTTCACTCTGATTCTGTTTTTCTCAAAATGGGATTTTGATGTCTGAAATATTAGTTTCAGATATCCTTCTTGTCTGTACAATTTTTTCTGTTCTAGTTTCTAACTGTCATTTCTGTTTGTGATTATGTGAGATTGAATCAACCGCATCTTTCCCAAAATGGCTTTAGCTGGAATGTTGGTTTTCCTTATCTTATGTTTGTTGATCCTTAATGACCAAATTCATGCAATGAGATGTAAGACTTGATTCCCAGTTTCTTATAATGGGTGAGTTTGCAGTCAACTTGTTTGCTAATTATGTAATTTTGTGTTGAAAAAAGAGGATTTGAAAGCTTATGAAGGTGATATTGGCTATGAATCTGAGGTTTCTTTATGAAACTAAGAATAAAAGTTAGGTGCTGCCTTTGTGATTTATGCATCTATTTCTTCCATTTAAAACTGCAAATGAGTGAATTATGAGTAATTGGAGCTTTGGTTATGAGTGTTTTATAAATATATTTGAGAATCTTTCTGTATATGTGTTATCAATTGCATAAGCAACAAATGTAAATTTTTCAGTTGTTTGAAGTACTCAATTTTGTTCATTTGTGATCTAATGCAGTACAATATACAGGGCTTTATACATTCTTGTGTTTCTTCAAATCCTTAGGAATTTTGGCTACAATACTACCATGCTTTGCTGATAAAAAGATAATTTAAAGATGTCAAATCTTTGGAATTTTTTTTAACAGAAATTGGACTTTTTATGTTCAGATGACTCCCATTTTCGAATATTCTGCAAATTTCTAAATTTTTTTCTTTGGAATGTGTTTTGCAAAAATTGGACTTTTATGTTCAGATGATTCCCATTTTTTAATAATCTGGAAATTTTCAAAATTTTTTTTTNAAATTTTCAAATTTTTTTTTTTTTAAATTAATTTTTTTCCCCTTTGAAGATCAATCATTAAATTGTAGAATTGATCATTTCTGCAGTTTCCTGAAAATTTTCATTATTTGATTCCATATAAGTCTCTATTCTTTTTCCTAAACTTTAAACAAAGAAAAAGTAGCTTGACTTGTTATGGGAGTCAAGTAGTTGATACTACACGCAAGAAGGAAAAAAAAAGAAGAAAAAAAGAGATTAGACTAATTGTAACAGTGCACTGGGTCTATAAGATTGCTTAATTTTAAGAAACATGAAAGTGTTCTCTCCTTGCATTTAGGTTCCTATCAACCAAATATTTTTGCTGCAGATTTCTGTCTCTGTCTCTCTTTATATTATCTTTGAAAGTTGAAGGTATGATAACACCGATGCTGTGACTCTTTTCCCTGCAGATTATGCAAATCTCTGCTGTATGTCCTCTCAGCAGAATTAATCTGTAGAAATCCAGGATTGAGATCCTCTAGTTTGCTCGTGAAAGCCGTGTAATCTGGGTGTCTTTGACACACATCTAGGTGATATTGTGAAAGCAAATCTAAGGAAGAGAGCAATTAACAACTCTTTTGAGGGCCACTATTTTCAATTAATTGACTTTAGATAGAAACTCCTGGAAGAGACCACCTTAATTACTCCAATAGTTCCTCAATGCAAGCATCAGAACATCATAGAAGTTCTGAAATGTATTATCAGCCAATGCAACAAATTGAGGCCTACTGCTTGCCGCAGTATCAAAATTTAAATCAGTTTTACTTCAATGATGGAAATCATGGAAGCCACTTCTCCACTCCAAGTTGTGAACTTTATTGCACATTGGAATCGTCCTCAGCAACAACTGGCAGCTTCAATGTTTACAACTCTCCTTCAACTGTTACTTTTTCGCCTAATGGAAGCCCAATTTCACAGCAAGATTCTCAGTCATATTCATACCCACCTGACCAGCACCATTCCCCTGACAATGCCTATGGCTCTCCAATGAGTGGATCTTGTGTTACCAATGATTTTAGCTTCAGGCACAAGCTAAGAGAGTTGGAGACCGTGATGTTGGGCCCTGACTCTGATAATCTTGACAGCTACAGCAGTGCCTTAAAGGATGGAACAAACATTGCCTCACTTGAGATGGATAGCTGGAGACAAACAATGGTGGCGATTTCTAGTGGGGACCTAAAACAGGTCCTAGTTGCATGTGCAAAAGCAGTTGCAGACAATGATTTGTTAATGACACAATGGTTGATGGATGAACTGAGGCAGATGGTGTCAGTTTCTGGTGAACCAATTCAAAGGTTGGGAGCTTACTTGTTGGAAGGGCTAGTAGCGCGACTGTCTGCCTCTGGGAGTTCAATCTACCAAGCCTTGAGGTGCAAGGAACCAGCAAGTGCTGACCTCCTCTCTTATATGCACATACTTTATGAGGTTTGCCCCTATTTCAAGTTTGGATACATGTCTGCAAATGGTGCCATTGCAGAAGCTATGAAAGATGAGGACCGAGTTCATATCATTGATTTCCAAATTGCTCAAGGAAGCCAATGGGTGACTTTAATTCAGGCTTTTGCAGCTAGGCCGGGGGGGCCACCCCATATCAGGATTACCGGTATTGATGATTCAACATCAGCGTATGCACGCGGAGGAGGACTACATATAGTGGGAAAGAGATTATCTAAGCTTGCTGAGAAATTTAAGGTGCCATTTGAATTTCATGCTGCAGCTATGTCTGGTTGTGATGTTCAGCTAGACAACCTAGGAGTTCGACCAGGAGAGGCTTTGGCTGTGAATTTTGCATTCATGCTACACCACATGCCTGATGAGAGTGTCAGCACTCAGAATCACAGGGACAGACTGTTGAGGCTGGTGAAGAGGCTATCCCCGAAGGTGGTGACGCTTGTTGAGCAAGAATCTAACACAAATACTGCTGCATTCCTTCCACGTTTCCTCGAAACTCTGGACTACTACACATCTATGTTTGAGTCAATAGATGTGACACTCCCAAGGGAGCATAAAGAGCGAATCAATGTGGAGCAGCATTGCCTGGCAAGAGATGTAGTTAACATTATAGCTTGTGAAGGGGTTGAGAGGGTGGAAAGGCATGAGCTAATTGGGAAGTGGAGGTCAAGATTTGCAATGGCTGGTTTCACTCCTTACCCTTTGAGCACATTGGTGAATGCCACCATCAAGAAATTGCTTGAGAAGTACTGTGACAGATATAGACTTGAAGAGAGAGATGGAGCTCTCTATCTTGGTTGGATGAATAGAGATTTGGTTGCTTCTTGTGCATGGAAGTGAAAACTAGGAATCATGTGAGTACTCTTAGAAATGGGGAAGAAAGCGGAGGCTGAATTTACTTCTACTTCTTGTTTTTATTTTTTATGTTTGCTAGAAGTTAATGAGAAAAGCCATACTAAATCAAATGTAATTGCCCAATTTTCTTTGTGGCAACAATTTGTATCGGAAATTTAGCTAGTCTTTTTCTGGTGCTACCAATATTTTCTTTTTTCTCCTTTATCTTTTTCTAGTCCTTGATGATTTGGGATTTGGTCATGTTACATGATTCATGTTAAGGAAAAATGTTAACGTGGCAATACACTGTCAATAGTTCACATGAACTTTAAATTAAATACAAGATGAACCAAACATGAGTCTTGTAACATGACCAAATTTAAATCTACTCTACAATGCTTACATATTATCATTATGGTGGGGAAAGGGAGTAAGAGGGGGATCGAATCATAACATCAAACTAAGGTCATGTTACATAATTTATGTTGAGAGAAAATGATGATATGATAATACATGGTCAATGGTTCAAATGATATGGACATAAGTCATGTAACATGACCGAATCTAAATCCGTTGCTTAGATATTATCATTATGGTGGAGAAAGGGAGTAAGAGGGGATCTAACCCTGACATCAAACCCCTTAGTTGTTGTTGCACTGACACTATTCTGTTAGGGGCAGAATAGAAGCTTATGATAAATCAACACTCCTCCTTTCACGGTTGCTGTCACTGTTAATGTCAAATATGACAATTGCTCTTGACTGGAGCTAGGTGGACCAGGTAGGTCGTCTCTTGCCTGGCAGTTCTTTCTAAGGAATGTCTTCTCTAGCTTGATAGGATCTTTCTTACCCTAATAATTGACTCTTTAATTTAACAGTTAGAAATTAGAATAACTTAGTTTTACACTTGTGTCAATTGGTGATATAGGAAAACCTTTTACCAAAATCACTTATTTCAATCATAGAGATGTTCAACGGTAAGACTTGTTAAAGAAAAATATGCTCTTACACCTTTTAAAATATGCATAAAAATCTGAGCCATACAAAAAAAAAAAATATTTAAGATGCTACTAGGTGCACAAAATAACTAGAAATTCTCAAATAGTTTGAAATTAAGCCTTAATTTTTTAATTACAAATCCTAAGCTCCAAATTATAACATACATAAATAATTAATAGGTGAGCACTATACTACTACCACCTTATGCTACTTCTTTATGCTACACTCTCCATCTACGCATAGAACCCAATGAGAGTTATAGTATGATTTTGATGTTATTGCAAATTTGGTATCATTGCAAAAATCTCAAAAAACGAATACATTGTTCCTTATAAAATACAAAAACTACATGATATAAGAAAGCATACCAATAAATAACTTCTTCAAGTTTACTTTTTGATATATTTTCTTATATTATGCCGTTCTAACATTTTATAAAAAACTATGTGTTCTTACATATACTAAATGACTCATTTTTTTAAGATCCTAATTAATAAGATTATAATCTCCCCATAGCTCTACATCAAAATTTGACCAAAAGATAACCCATCTTGCTAAGAGAGAATAAGAGCCTTTCAAAATTGTGATGGCTTTTACAACAAATAGGAAAATAGACACAAATTAAAGGCATTCAATAGGCATAAAACAAGAATTACGTTCGAGTACTGTCAACAATAATATATTACAAAAAATTGAAATTTTAGATACATGTATAGGAAAATATACATCAACAATCTATCCCATGTGCATAATAGTATACAAGTGATGATATTAAATGTAAATTATCCATTGTTTGCATATCTAGTGAACCTTTCCCCAAAGATAAGGAATGAGAGAACTAAAGGGAGGAAGGAAGAGAGTTGAGAAAGTTAGGGTAGTAATAGGAATCATAACCTCATAACAATTATTCCTGTATAACCTATGTTATTGTCAACTATTTAATGGTCTCTAGTAATTTGCTGCAACTTAAAGAGCATTGCAAATTTAGCTTCGGACCGGTTCTGCATCAGGCGTAGATCGTTTATTTAATTTACTCTCTGTACCAGGAGTATCATGAACAGAAACCACACAAGGGCAATCTTCCTTACTTTCTTCTGATTTAGCTCTTATCTTACCTTTCAGCTGCTCATGTGATCTACAGGGAACTCCAGAAGTTGAATGGCCCACAACATCAAAGCTGACAGAATCTTTCCTTGTACTAGAGTTGCCATCTACTTGTTCTTGCTCACTCAACTTACTTCCATGATCCTCACTGGGATGGTTGGTAACCCCATCCTTTGATTTAGCACTCATCTTAACATTTAGTTGATCATTTAACCCGCTTGTGCCTCCAGATTTGGTTCCTGACTCGCCATTATTGGCTGCTATGTGAGTATCTGCTGCCGCATTTTGAGTAACAGTTCTTCCAGGGGGCATTTCATGATCATGTTTTCCCTCGTAGGTAGTTATTACAACTTTCGGATCATGACAAGCCCTTTCCACATGCTTCTTCACTGGGCATCCAGGATTTGAGCATCGATAATAACTCCTGGAACAATGGAGGGAAAATGCACAGCCACATTAAAATAAAACATAAATCATCGCATTGATATTTCCAAGTAAGAACTGAAACGAGAGAGAGAGAGAGAGAGAAACCAGATAAACATCTAAAAACAGATGTGACAAAGGGTCTAAACCATAGAAGTTCAAAATGTGTAGTGGGCCTTGCAGGCATGTGACATAATATACTTAGATAAGCACCAACTTGACTAAAAAGCCTAAGATCACAGAGCTTGGTCCAATCCTAGTATTATATGACAAGTAATTAATATAAGCCAAATCGCAATGATATGGAACAACTAAAACTTCAAATTAGAAGGAGTACAATTATAGAGGGAGACAGAGACAGAGAGATTAAAAAAGTTAAACATGGTTAGATACACTTTTAATCCTATAGTTTCCATAAAATTTTGATATAGTCCCGAAATTCTAGTTGTAGCAACATTATTCTTGTGGGTTTTAAATTTGAGCATTCAGTCCAATTGATAACTGGCCATTACATCCAACCTCCATGCGCTAGCATGGCAATATTTTGATGATATGTCAAACAGTTGGATACATGACTATGACATTGTATGATCAGAGTTTGCCATGTCATCAGCACATCAATACCAGTTACTGCCATGTCAGAAACTGCCAGTTCCATGTCATCAATATTTCCTAACCAGCACAATCTTTCAGACTGGGGAAGAGCTGTTATTAATTGGAATTTAAAAGCTACAGCAGCAACATTGCTACAAAGGGAACTAGGGGACCAAACTGAAACTTGCCGAAAGAGCTCTGTTATTTCCATTTTCAAAGATGAGAAATAGATTCCATATGCATGGAGACTTTGCTACAAAGCAAATCCTTGTGTACTTATAATTGGACTAACAAAATTAATTACCAGAATGTATATACTAAACTGGGGAAAAGAAAGGACTGTAATGGAATCTGAGTAAATTCAGATGAAGAATGAAATGCTTCTTGAATATAAGGATATAAATCAAAAGAACAAAAGGACAGTAGGTACAAAGGTCATTGCTTGCTTGGCATACCAAAGAAACGCAATAGACTTCTGATACAATTGCTCTCAGGACAGTTAAGATTAAAGACATGAAAAGTACAGGGAGGAATTCAAACGTAATAAATATACATTATTATCTGCAAAAGTGAAAACAGAATAGAGTTTAATGAGATATATTTATAAAAATTATTATATATAATCCTGTTCTGCTGCTTTCAAGAAATGGAACCAAAGAATAATGAAAAAGGATCATATAAGCTACTGCGATCCAGTTACAATTACAAGGTTTCAGGTTAAGAAATATGAAATAGAGTGAGATAATATGACCCAATATTAACATGATTATCATGTTCCAATTATTTTCACAACCAGTTAACACAACGTAGGTAGAGATAAAAATATGACAACATATTAAAATGGAAGCCAATAATACCTTGGATTTGGATTCCCTTTTACTAGTTTCTGCCCGTATTTGCGCCAGCGGTACCCATCATTTACAAAATCAACCTCACTTGAGGTTTGCACAACAACACGAGATTCACTAGTTGACTTCTCAACTCCAGTAACATCAGCACTACAATTGTCTTTCTTACTGTTTGGTATTAAATGGCAGTAAAAGAAAGGTTAGCCATCATATATATATATCAACAGAAACAGTTTTAAATATAGGTAGTGAAATTACATACAGCCGTTTTGACTCAGGATCCTTGTTGTTATGGACCTCATCCTTTACCCAAGCTGATTGTAACTGCACACCTTTGACCTCATCACATGAGGAAACTGTTGAAATTGGAAGGGAATCTAAAGGCTTCATCTGTTGAGGCACACATCCATGCTCAGTGGATGCTTCATCTTCATGTATGATGGCATAAAACATATCAAGAACAGTTTTATGAAAGGATAGAAACTAAAATACTAATGAAGTTTACTTCTTACCATCCACATTGGCTAAAGAGAGCTTGTCTGGTCTTTCTTTAACAGCAGGCACAACAAAATCAACTGGTGGTGGGGTATTTAGTTGAGGTCTAGGATGATTATGCTGACCAATGCAAACAGTATCTGTAACTTGCCCACTATGTGACTGTTCTAATTGCTTCTTTGCCAGGCAGTTTGGATGTGTACACTTGTAGTAGCTTCTTATAAATTCATTTCCCTTAACATGTTTCTGGCCATATTTTCGCCAGTTATATCCATCCTTTGAGACCTTTTCACGTATTATAGAGGGACTCTCCTGACCAGATTGCAATGCACGTGGAACAGTATTAGGGCTCTGCAAAGGTTTCTCAAGTGCTAAAGAGCACGTACTTCCTTCTTGACCAGGTTGCAGTACACAAGTGGTAACATCAGAATTTTGTGCTTCTTTCTCAGTCGTAACAAGAGGAATGTTTTTGGTTCCCTCTGTTTTGGATGAATTAATTGTATTATCATGAATCTCTTGTGACACTGTAATTCCACTATGAGGACTCAGTCTCTGCTGCAATTTATCAGAAGAAACATTGTGATCTGCACTTTCGTCTGAAGAAACCATGTGTACCTCTATCTTATATCAGAAACAAAATGGTCTAGTTCAATTAAATGCTTCCATTAATGCCTTCAAGGGTGGAGTTGAACAAAAGCTGCATGCTGGTGGTTGTTCAAACCCAACACATATTTAAAAAAATTATTAGAAAAAATACAAATTTGAACTTACTGTTATCAAAAAAATAATTAATTAGCATTCATTTGGGAAATCAGAAAAAACCTATATAGATAATATAGTATGATTATTGAAGTTTAGAAAGAATTGCTTTTCATACAAATTTAGGAACTTCATCACTTATTGCTAGTAGAAAAATCTCACATGGACTTTATGTGCATCTGATATTGTACAGATTAATAAAAACGGAGGAAGGGACCTAGTAAGATCTTCAGGAAAGATGTGGGCGTTGTATAAGTGATGCTGTCTTATTTTCTTTAGTTATCTTTCCTCATTAATGTTACTGGAGGCTGAAACTTAAAGGACCCAATTACAGGATAAAGCACTTCTTTATCTGTTACTCGTTTGCTAAATTTTATTAGTAGTTTCACCGCAACTACTTTGAAGTGACATCATGAAACTTACATCTAACTCACTTCAAACATGTGAAATTATTCATTCTTCCTGGGTTAAACAGCTGACCTACATAATGTAAATTGGAGCCTTAATGCCATAAATACATAGACACATACATTGGGCCACATATAATTTCCAAATTGAATGGAACTCAATCTTAAGCCAAAATTCAATTCCCAGCTCCCTTTTCGTGATTTTTTTGAACATATTGTAAATAGAAATTAAATTATTTCAATTCAAGAGAACTTATTTGCAAATTTTATCAAAAGCGGTACGATTTACGAATCACCAAAAACTACATGCAAATGATTTATGAATGAACTGAATTCTTAAAGTAATATGGTTCCAAACAAGTTTCATAGAAAATTTTATTTGTAAATGAAATCAATTATAGAAATTTTTAATGTTCCAAACATACAGCTCATCTTTTACTTTCTTGGTCTGAACATAACATTCTAGACACTGATTCTTCACTTTGCCTCAGAAACTAAATCAAAACAACCCAGTAAGAAAGGAATTGTTTGTCTTGACACTGGCCTGAGAGGGAACTTTCTCATTTCCAAGGTCTCACATGGGAACAATTCAAAATTGAACCTTCTATATTCCATATTCCAGCAAAATTTATTAACTCCCACAAGATCATATTGTGTAAAAAACAAAAAATACTTACTGGGCAAAAAAAAAAACACAACTTTCAGCCAAATTCTCAAGTATGGGGAAGGGGGAATATTCTTAACGAAGATAACTATAATAATTCTGATTTAAAAAAAAGGTGCTTCTTTCTGAAGCGAACCTCCCTTTCTGAGCTGAAAACATAAACCCTAAAATACTATAATCAGAAGTGAGAAAGCATTACCTCGAGGGGTTCAGCACCACCGGAAATCAGAAGCAGAGGAGAAGGAGTTGTGGGTGAGAAATAGGTGTTGTGAAGGAGTGGGAGGTATGGTTTGGCCTTTGAAAAAGGGAACCAATCCAAGTCCAACATTCATAAATTCCATTTTTTACAAAAAGGGAAAGAAAAAGAGAGCGTGGGAAGCAAAAGGAAAGTCTACTCTCAGCTGAGTAACACAGAGAATATTATGCCTCTGTGTGCTTTTGATTTGTCAATGGTTTTGATTGGATAGTCGCTGTTCTTGTGGAAAACTCGGCCCGGTTGAGACAGGTATTGGACCGGGCTTTTGTGTCTGTTTGCTTAATGGCTCAAAATAGTAAGATTGAAACCCAGCCCAAAGATTTATGAATACGAGTATACAGTAATCACATTATGTACAAAATAATTACATATTTTACACACAATAATTACATAATTAAAATCAATTTTTTGGTCATTTCAATGTACAAGTGACTAACTTAGAAATAAACTCAATAAATGTTACCTACTAAGTTTCATGTATGGTTGTGCTTCCACAACACAAGTAATATTTATGTTATAAGTAAAATTAATTATTAAAATGATTTTTATTGATGATAGTTTTGTGTGGAGGAATACTTCTAGAATCTTTTTTTTTTTTTTCAAAAGAAGACCTCAAACACACGACCCTCTCCTTATAAAGAGATATGAATCTAGCTATCTAATGCAGCAGCAGTAAGCAAATGCAAGAAGATGCAGTTATGCAGAAAACCAGAAACTAGAGAAAAATTGAATGAAATCAGAAGTTTGTGTATAATACTTTTTGTACCTATACAATCAACTCACTACAATATATATGTAGATGGACACGCAGCTAATATAACTGAATTATAGTTGGCTAACTAATTGACATGTGACTAACTTATTCCTAACCACCTGCTAGCTCAGCACAGTGAGCATAGTGCTAATCTGGTGCCTTTGGTATTATATTGACAAGAGAGTTTTGTGATCATTTAATCTACGGCTAAGTCTACAATACCCACTAACGAAAATGGGCACTGGTCCAAAGGGCATTAATGAATGTTGGATTTTCATTCAATGGTCCAGATTGTGTTTAGTGCTACTTGAAGAACCAGTTTTAATAAATGCAGCAATATGACTCAGTATTTTTTATAAAATTATGCATTGACCCCAGAATTTTTTAAAAATATAACACTTATGAATAAGGTCACTACTTTCCGGCTTGTTATCGAAGCAGTCGCCACCGCAACCCCGCTACAACCATGCACTTGCATTTACGACCGTCATGCTAGCTCCGCTGTCCCACGGCCACCATTTCCACTGCACAATCTGCTGCAATGGGTGAGATCAACAATGAGTCACTGAACTTAACCCTCTGCTAATTCAGTTGGTTACTTGGTTTCTTTGTACTATTCTCACACCTTCCAGGAAGATATTATTCAAATGTTAACATTACAGACATCTGTCTAATATAATACATTTAAAACTGAATATACCTTTTTCAAGAAGATCAAGTTTCCGTGCCTGGGTTTTTTTTTTTAGGTGGAATCTGGGTCTGGGTTTTAATCATATGGGTGTATTGCTTATGGATCAACAGGACAACGATTCGTCAATGACGATTTCAAAGTTCGCAAATTCGTTCAGTTTCATCAATGGCCCATCTCTGAACCATTCGGTTCAAAATCAGATTGTTCTATGTTCTGGTTTCTCCTTGTGTGATTGATAGCGTTCCTGATCACCTCACGCTCTGCCATCCTCACCGGGAAATAGGGGTTTCAATGGAAAAGTGATATCTGAGTGGCGTTCTATCTGTGCCATTGGAATCTAGCAACATAAACTTGTTCGGAATCTTCACTTGTTGTTTGCCCACGTTGACTTTGCAGCAATTGCTAAATTGGGAGATCCAATTCGGATTTGTAGCTCATGAATTTGCTGATTTCACGAGATGGGTTGAAACCCAGATTGGGATTTGCCGATTGAGGCAATTGAAGCTCTTGCAGGAGTACTTGTCCCAGATGACATTGGAGTCAGGGAGAGAAGAAGGAAATGGGTTATGGGGAAGTGAAAAAGTGGGTTTTTGTGGGGTTTTGGAGAAGCATCGCTGGCGAGGAAGTGGGTGGCAACCGTGGAGAATGAGAGCCTCTGCAAGGTCAAAATCTGAGTAGAGAGAGGAGGAGAAAGAGAGAGGGAAATGGTGAGAGAGAGAAAGAAGAGTGTGATGTATGTTTTTGGTTAGTGGGGAATAAATGTAAATACATAAATTTTTTTGGGTTAAAATATAATTAACTATTTATAGTTAATATTAAGTCATCAAATCTGATGCATATATGTGGCTTAATCTCAATCATTTATGGCCCTTTGTACCGGTGCCCATTTTCATCAGTGGGTATTATAGACTTGGCCTTAATCTACAGCTCATTGTATTATTTATTTTTATTAACACATATGTAAGCTAATAAAATATGGTGTAGATTATCTTTATAGTTAATTATGTATGTGGTATTAGTATAATTTATAGTATTAAATAATTAGTTATATTATATTATCAACAAATAAAATCTTGTCTTATTAGCATTTAGAACGTACACTAGATCAAGAAAATTTATGATTTGTGATTAGATGGTAAACTAATGGGTCGGAACAAAATTGTTTTGTTTTTTAATCAGAAGAGCTAAGTAATTCATTTAAACAAAAATAGAGAGATTAGACTTGAAAGAAGTCTAATTATTAAAATTTTAATTTTTCTGAATAATTTTCTAAAAAAAAGGTAAAAGAAGAGTTTTGTGGGAAATTAACTGAAATAATGCTATTTAATTAGTTAATTATGTATTTAGGTTAGTTTTTAAAATATTTACTAAAATGGGTTAGTTTTTATACCTAATAAATATCAATTCGTTTTATAACAAAACGCCAAATCATATACACGTTTTAATCAATAAATGCCAACTTTAAATCCGCATTTTATGTAATAAACGCCAAAACTAAAACAGAGTTTCTTGTAAAAAATGCCAAAATGATATAAAGCACCAAAATGAAAGCCAAAAGCTGTCAAATTGATTTCCTAGAAAACTCCAAAACGTTTTGGCATTTTATAGCAAAAAACGCCAACTTGAATTGGCCTTTTTCTCTAGAAAATTCTGAAACGCTTTGGAGTTTTCTAGAGTAAAACACCAATTCAAGTTGGTGTTTTTTGGGGCCGAAACAGAACTCTTAACCCTTAACTCAAAACCCCAAACCACTAACTTATATTTAAACCCTAAACCTAACCCAAACCCCTAATCCAAATCCTCAACCACAAGCCCCAAATCTTAAACTCAAAAATACTGCTCAAACCTTTAAACTGTATACCCCAAACCCTAATTGCCACATCCTAAGAATAAAACTCCGACAACTAAACTCCAAATTTCAAATCTAAACCCCAAACATAAACCCAAACCCCCTAACCCTAAACCCTATACCAAATCCCAAACTCCAAATTCCTAAACCTAAATTCAAACATACAACTCTAACCCCTAAATTCAACAATTAAACTATAACCCTAAATCCCAAACCATAAATCCTAAACCATAAATGCTAACCCTAAACTCTAACTCCTAACCCTAAATCTTTAACCCTAAAACTTAAATCACATCCCAAACCTTAAATTTATAAATCCCAAACACTTAATACCAAACTCAAAAAAAAAAATCTAACCTTAAACCTTAACGCCGAAACTTGGGGTTTATGTTTAAGGCTAGATTTTTTTGAGTTTGGTATTAGGTGTTTAGGGTTTAAAATTTTAAGATTT
This sequence comes from Cercis canadensis, assembly GCA_003255065.1. Lineage (NCBI taxonomy): Eukaryota > Viridiplantae > Streptophyta > Magnoliopsida > Fabales > Fabaceae > Cercis > Cercis canadensis. The sequence continues at coordinate 152,153 of QAOA01003636.1, read as the reverse complement.
GGGATGTGGTTTAGGTTTTAAGGTTAGGGTTTGGGGTTATAGTTTAATTGTTGAATTTAGGTTTAGGTTTGGTATTAGGTGTTTAGGGTTTAGGAATTTGGGGTTTGGTATAGGATTTAGGGTTAAAGGTTTAAGGTTAAGAGATTATTGGAGTTTGGGTTTATGGTTTGGAGTTATAGTTTAATTGTTGAGTTTAGGGTTTAGTGTTCTATTTTTGAATTTTGGATTTAGGTTTGGGGATTAGATTTATTTAGTTGTCAGAGTTTTAATTTTAACTTTGAGATCTGAGGTTTTGAAGTTAGAGTTTTATTCTTGGGATGTGGAAAATGGGGTTTGAGGTATACAGTTTAAAGGTTGGAACAATATTTTTGAGTTTAATATTTAGGGCTTGTGGTTGGGGATTTGGATTAGAAGTTTGGGGTTTGGGGTTTAGGGTTTGGTTTAGGATTTTAGGGTTTATAATTTAAGTTAGTAGTTTAGGGTTTTGAGTTAAAGGTTAAGTGTTCTGTTTTGGCCCCAAAAAATGCTAACTTGAATTGGAGTTTTCTAGAGAAAAATGCCAATTCAAGTTGGCGTTTTTTGGTATAAAATGCCAAAACGTTTTGGAGTTTTCTAAGAAATCAATTCGGCAGCTTTTAGCTTTCATTTCGGCGTTTTATATCATTTTGACATTTTTTTACAAGAAACTCCATTTTAATTTTGGCGTTTATTACATAAAACGTGGATTTGAAGTTAGCGTTTATTGATTAAAATGCATATATGATTTGGCGTTTTGTTATAAAAACGAATTGGCGTTTATTAGGTATAAAAACTAATCCATTTTGTTAAATATTTTAAAATCTAACCTAAATACATAATTAACTAATTAAATAGCATTATTTCAGTTAAATTCCCAAGTTTCGTTCCTCCTTCCTCCAGGCTGTGAATTTGTCATATCGGACCGGCCCCCAAGTTGTGAGCAAAATCGACCTTAAAATCAAACCCTAACCCAATTCTTCTCCAGAAACCTCAATTTTCACCTTTCAATCATACCTTCTCTTTCAATCTCATAACCCTTTACTTCCCTGAAAACCCTAGCCCCACCTTTGAGCAAGGAAGCTTCTCTCTCCTGGTCACTCTCCTCGCCATGTCTCTTCTCCCTCTCATTCTTTCTACCAAGTCTCTGTGCAAAACTCTAACGATTCTTCCTCTGCAATCACCCCTAAGGTCCCTCATAAGCACCCCGCCGTCCTCGATGAAGACACCTATGTCGCCGGCATCGAGAAAATCATCGAGCGCGATTTCTTCCCCGACATTTCAAAGCTTAAGGACCACCTCGATTGGCTCGAAGCAATCAAGACCGGCGATCCAGTTCAAATCCGTGATGACCAGTTGAAGATCATGGTGCACCATGGTAGGAAGTTAAATAATTCCAACACTGATGGTTGAACACAAACACCAGGTTCCACTTTTATGAGAAATTTTACTCCTTTCGATGAATTTGATGCAAAAACCCTGAAAACACCCGGTTTTTCGAATAGAGAAGTATTGGGTGGTGGTGAATCTAGTGAGGGAGAAGGGTCATTGGATACTTCAATGGGTTTAGATGAGTTTCTTAGGAGGTATACCAGTGAGGATAATTACAGCTTTTCAAATATTTTAGAGAAAGTGAATAGGAAGAGGAAGGAGAGGTTTGGGTATTTAACTGAAGGGGAGAAGGAAGATGTTAAAGCAATTGAGGATGCAAAAAGGGAAAGGATTACAGATGGGTATGGTACCTCTTATCAGCCACCAAGTGCCTTGGAAGGGTGGAAGTATACAGCAAGGAATTTGTTGATGTACCATCCAACTGATAGGGGTGAAGTCCCACTTACTGAAGAAGAAAGGGCTGTTAGAATTAAAGGCTTGACCAAGGAGATAAATCGTTCGAATACAAGATTTCATGGTAAAATGGTGGATACTAGGCCAACAGATGATGGCACTGTTGAGGTGCTTTATACTCCTGTTGCAGGGGCAACTCCGGTTCCCATGTCGGGGATAAATCAAGGAAGTATGATTTGGATGATTTCAGGAAGACTCCAAATCCATTTTATGTGGAGTCTGTAAAGAAAGCAGATAGTGGTTATAGCTTTGTTAGGACACCATCCCCTGCGCCAGGAGTTGATGAATCACCATTTATTACTTGGGGTGAAATTGAAGGGACACCATTGAGGTTGGACCCAGAGGATACACCAATTGATATTGGTGGTAGTGCTGATGGGCCTCATTATAAGATTCCTTCAGCGCCTGCGAGAGATGAGAAAGCACACTAACTATCTAGGGAGGCTGCGCGTAAGCTGAGGGAGATGTCAAGAATGTTTCACAAGCCAACTTTGCCATCACCAGTTAGAGGTGGAAGTGCTAGTCCAAGCGTGCGGACACTTTCTCCTGCTGCCCAGAAGTTTGTAAGGAATGCAATTGCCAAGTCTTCATCGTCTGTTGATGAAACTCTTCATGCTAGTTACCGCGGCCCTAGTCCTTCTTCAGCTACACCTAGAAGTGTTAGAAGTGTGTCAAGGTTTGGCAGAGATGGGAGCACGAGTACCAGGTCTCCATCTATTAGAGAGGGTTCCAATCCTCCTTGGTGATATGTCATTATGGCAGTAATTCTCTTTGCGATGTAAAGTAATTCATGTTTTGAAGCAATGATATATGTTGACTAACTTGTAACTTTTTTCTGGATAAATTTGTTAAGCTCACACCAACCAGTTTATTTTTCTTTCTTAAAAATGAAGATCAAACTGAATATAAATAAAATGTCCTTTTTCATTGTAACATTGTTGGTGTTTTTCTCATTGTTTTCTGGTTGGGTAATGGGTATACCTCAAGTATTATTGATAGAAGGTCTCCTATCCAATATCTTGCTCTGTTCAAGACATTGTATATATGAGATAAGTACTATCTGTCTACTTTTGGCTTAACCATACAGTATGTTCTCACCAAAAGTTTCTTAACGTTTCCTTGTTATTTTATAAATAGGTGCTGTCTGGGTAATTTAATGTTAATATCATTTTACCGGTTATTAGCATCCTTCTTATAGGAGTTGGGAAAAAATTGATGAGGATCACTGATAATTGCTAAAACTGAATTGCATTATTACCCCTCTGTAACTTCTGGTTTGTGTCCAACAGAGGTGCTGTGCAGTTCAATTATTGTTTTACAGTTGCTGAGGTAAGGCTCTAATCACAAGTTTCCACAATCAAACAAATATCATTCTATCCATTCAAAAAAGGAAACTCCACCTATCAATTCAAATTCTGGAGCAACTAAAAAACCAGAAACATTTAGCCATACATGATTTCAACATAATGAGACTCGATCAAACAATTTTCTATGCAGGTTCAGTTGTTTCGATATAAACTTCTTTAGAGAAATTTTTTTGGCCTAGGGACTAAAAATTCTTAGGTCAAAATATTTTCTTTAAAAACTATTTCTATTAAAACAAACATAACCACAAGAAAACTTAGATTGGAAAAGCAAAAACACTTGACCACAAGGTATATTACATTTTACAGCACACACAAAAAAAGAATTATAAGTTGAGGATAAACGGCCTATCAAGACTTGATAGTTTCAATTGAAGCTCTTGGACTCAAGTAAGGAGACACTTCCTTTCTTTCACAATGCCAAAGTCACCACGAAATTTCTCCACAAGGAGATTCAACCAAGTCAAAAGAAGATAATCGCCCTGCAAAGTATATATATATCTTTAAGATTCAATTTAATTATAACACTAGGATTCTTTAGAGGCAATTTCAATAAAGTGTAGGTGCAAACCTTTGTGAAGGAAATAAAAGACAGAAAATAATTAAGAACCAAAGGCCTGACATGGATTAGCATCACTTGCTTTATATAAAATGAACACAGAAATTGAATTTTGTTGCTTCAACCAATAGGAAAATAAGAAGATGAAAAAAATAATGCAGCTCATTGCCATGAAAGAAGCGTTTCAGGAATAGAAGACAAAAAGCCGAGTTCTGAAGCACAATCACCAAATGATTTAAGAAGTGCATGAGCTCATGGATAGAAATGCATCAATATCAAGTATAATACTTTATTGAAATGCAAAAGGGCTTTTCATAAATGTTAGAAATCATCAAGAAGTGTATTAGAGAGTACAAAGAAGAAAAGTCAGGGGCTAACTGCCTGCTGAGGAGGATTAAATTCATTGATGTGTCATTATCCAAAGCAAGACACAGAATGATTATTAATATATAGATTTGGAGAGAAGAGCATACCCAAAATCATAAGCTTCCTCAATCAAATAAATATTGTTCTGTTAACTAAAAATGAAAACTACACCTATGAACTCGAATGGTACAGCAACAAAATGAAAATCCATTCAGGAATACAAATTTATGTAGAATTTCACCATAATCAGACTCTACCATTTAATTTTTAGAACTGAAAGCCTAAATTCAGAATGCTAACACATTTAACCATAACCTAAACGAAGTTTGGAGATAAATTCAGGTTAAAATGATGGAAACCTCAACAAGGCATATTACATTTCATGCCTAAAGAATCATAAATCTTGAGAATAAAACGCCTGAAACTGAAATGGAAAATAGGAAAGAAAATCAAAAGAAACATACTGAGCATGACGATGAAGGGTTAAAGGCACAAGGCAGTTACTTGAAGGTCATCGGCGGTTAGATTGTCTTCTTCCATTGGCTGCGGATAGTTGAGATCCAACTCCAAAGGCATCATTTTGCGGACCCCAACTTCCATTGCTTCTCCTTCAGAGTGACGTCATTTATTTTTCTTTTCTTTTTTTTTCCTTATGGTTTGAAAAATCTGTGTCATATATTGGCAGCAGCCCACATCCTTTTATGACATCCATTGCACCCTTATGACTTCGAACAGAGAATTCATATGAAAGCTTGGGAATATCATCTTCCGATGGCAACCTTAAATCTTTCCACCATATAGACACATGATCCGAAGTCAATTCAGCAATTCTCAATCCAATACCCCCATTAAAAACACTTCTTACAAAGTCAATATCTTCCATGGGAGAACAGAAAATATCATCTACACCGAATTCTTCAGTTGATGAAAACTGCGAAAGAATGACACAGGAAAAGAGACGAAATGAATTGCAAGGTTCAATAGCTATGGTAGCCTCAGGCTGTGTTGTTTGATAGGTAATCCAGTTTGGAATTTTGCTTCCTGGGTAAACAATTCCCCTAATTGCTCCTTCCTTCACTCTGTTCAGCATAGTGTTCACAATATGTGGATCCAATTTCACACAATTACGCAACAAAATAGACAGATTTGATTCCTTAACAGCTGAAGATGTAATGAAAATTTTTTCCAGGGATGTGCAGTTTCTGGCATTTACTTCTTCAATGGATGGTGGAAGCTCTGGTACAAACCGAAGCCTCCTACAATCAGCTAAGTACAGTTCTCTTAAACCTGAAAGATGGATGATGCTTTCAGGCAAGGTCTCTATACTGGTTCCAGATAAAGTAAGATGAGATAAATGTGATAAGAGACTGATGTTGTCGGGGACTTGGTATAACTTACTACAATTCCTCAGATCTAAGTACTGAATAGAGCATAAGCCGTTGAATAAGATAGCTAGATTTGATGTCTCAAGTAGTCCGCAGTCACCAAGATCAAGATATTTAAGAGATCTCAAGCCAAAAAACACATTCCGCAAATCCTTAAAACTTTTACAGCCACCCAGGGACAAGGATTTGAGCCTATTGAGGCCCCAAATTGATGAGGGCAATTCAACAATAGATGTCTCCATTAAATTCAGATATATCATCTCCTCGGATGTCACTAAAAATTCCTTCAAACTTGAACAACCATCGAGGGAGAGCCACTCGAGAGATCTTAAATGAACCTTGCTTTTAAGACTCTTGAGGCTTTTGCATTCTTGTAAATCCAACGTAACAAGATTGTGGAGAGATAAAATGGAAGGATGAACTTCACACAAACTTGTACAATTATAAAGATAAATATGTTCAAGTTTCTCAGCCTTGGAAAAATCTGGGAGCCCAATCAGGTGTTTACAAGAACAAAAGTCAACGCTCTTTAAATGCACAAGATCCTGTAACAATCACAACAAAGATAATATATGTGCTTAGATAGCTAATAGCTAATTTCAGAAGCCTTATATTTGAGAAAAATAAGAAAAGCTATAATTAACATTTATATGAAAATATATACTCATTACCAATATACCTGAACTCCGCTCCAAAGTTTTTCAACATCACTATGTGGCATTGAAATCTTAACAAGGTGCTTAGGACAAAAGGTTGATGGTAAGGACTTCCAATTGTATCCATACCAATGAAATAACCTTAATTTATTAGGTAATAAATTAAGACCACTTCGAAGGTACACTTTATTTTTACATCTCTCACCCAACGACCTCGAAGGATAGAATAGTTTCAAAAGTCTTAGCTTAGTCATCATTGTGAAGGTGTTAGGTTCCAAATATAAATCTGATCTCATTTCAGACATATCAAATTTTATGGCTTCAACTGCATCAGTTCCCTAAAAAAATAATTTAAAATTTCATCAATAGTAGGTAAATGTTTTCATAGTAACTAAATTTCTACTTAGACATATGTTGAAACTGAATTTCTAGAAGCAAATTTGTCTTTTCTTACCAAGTCATTTTCTAATACATCACAAATTTCTTCAGCATCCCATAATCGGCTGCGACTTCCAGGATTTTTGAAAGATTCTTCACGAACAATTCCTCTACCCATTTCTTTTATCAAGTCATGCATTATTCCATATCCATTTACCAAAGCCTTCTTGTGGAGTGTGTCTATTCCTTCAGCTGCAAAGAATCCACAAGCATCTAGTAGTTCTTTTACATAGTTTTCACCCCCTCCACTGAAAATACATGCAATATCAAGAAATATTTCCTTCTCTGTGTATTGTAATCCATCATAACTCAATTTCAACACATTTTGAATTTCTACATTGGGATACTTCTTGAGTTTTTTCATTGCACTTTCCCATATTTCTGTATTTCTAATTGAAGAAAAGTATGAACCCAAAATTTGGGAAGCTAATGGGTTCCCTTGGGCATAATAAACTACCCTTTCAGAAAGCTCCTCATATCCTATTTCGGGATGGGTTTTGTTGAAAGCGTTCATGCTGAAAAGCTGAAGGGATTCTTGAAAGGTCAATTCCCAGACCTCATGTATTTCATGAACTCTTCCACTAATAAGCACATGTTTATCTCTGCTTGTTATGATCACTCTACTACCTGCTCCCAAGCAATCAGCATCACCAATCAAATGTTTTAATTGCTCTGTAGTATTCGCATCATCAAGCACAATAATAACCCTTTTACGACTAAGCCTTCTCATAACAGAGGACATTTCTATTAAGGGTAAGTCAACATAGAGATCATCTTCCACTAGTAGCTCAGATAGAAGTTTATTGCGTAAATAATTTAGTCCATGCTTTCCTGATTCTTCCCTTACATTTGACAAGAAGCAGCTACCTTCAAATTGAGAGGAGAGTTTGACAAATGCAAAAGCTGCAATGGTGGTTTTCCCTATGCCACCCATGCCCCAAATTCCGATGCTCCGAACACCTCCTGACCCAATTTCTAGTAATGATTTGATACATGCATATTTATCGTCAATCCCAACCAGCCTTTTCAAATCACGTGGGTGCATATGATTCACTTTTTGCACAATATATTTTACAATGTCTTTAATGAGAACTTGCTCGGTGCTGACATAAAAAAAGAAAAGAAAGAAATATAAAAAAACAAATAGAGAGAATGATATAATACATCACAAGAAAAAAAAAAATAGACAAAGGAATGTTAATAAGTCTTTTTTTTTTTTTTAATCAAGCTAATAAGTATATTTTTGACCAGGGAAAAATTGATAAATATAGAGATTATCAAAATCATCAAATAGAAGATAAAGACATTATTATATAATTTATAACCCTTATATTTCATGTTTTATAAGGAAAAAAAAAAAAGGAAGGACTAAAAACAGGTTTGGACTACTTTTGCACTCAATTGAGGGAAAACATCAGTTTATCTTAGTCAAACCACAAAAATTCACCTATGCTCATAATTAAAAAGATAAATGTTATCTCTATTATATAGAAATTATTTTCTTTTGGACAATTCATCATTTATAAGTGTAAGAAATATGATGACTTTTTTTTTTTTCTAACCAGGTAAAATTAAATTTTTTAACTGAGGATATGAGAAAATATCACATGAGACTCAATCTTTTTGAGAAATTCTTAGATTTGTGCTTGTATGTATAAGAAACATTATGTCATATATATGATCAATTCATTTTATTAAACTTTTGTGTTTATTCTTCTACTATAGAAGGGCTTTTCATTTATTTATTTTTTTCTTTAAGAAACATCATAACATATATATGGTATATAATTTAATAAGCCAATAACCCCTTAGTCTAATGACACTTTTGTTGGTCATAGGAATTAGACAGAATTAATGCAATGATTCTATTTTCTTCATGTATACTCAACCACTTTCTCTAATACATTGAGATATCTAAAGATCTCCCAAAAAGGTTGAGGGTCCTATGTTCTAATTCCCATTCTCCTTTATCCCAAGCTAGAAAATTTAGCTCTATCTATCTATAACTTTAAAAAAAAAAAAAAAAATANAAATAGAAGTTAAAACTTAGCCAAAAAAAAACTTTAATATCTTTTTCCTAATATTCTTAATAGTGGCACGGTTGGGAATTAAATCTATTAAACATTATATATCGTATGCATATAAATGTAAAATAATAATTATGTGTAATTATTATTTTATTTTAGTTGTTATTTATTTTCCTTATAATGGTGGTTCACACTCACAGGCAAATGCTGAAATTATGCTAATTATAAATATCGATCATTATGGAAAACTTAATAAAAATATTGCAACAAAATAATCCTATAATTCTTGATAATTAATATCCTCAATAGAAGTTGCATAGTTGGCAATGAATTAATTAAACATTATATATAGTATCCACATAAAATTCAGAATACAAATTACAGTTACACATGATTAATATTTCCTAATATTTGCTATTTATTTTCCTTATAGTGATAGTTTACAAAAGCCAAAGTAGAAATTTTGCTGATTATGAATATCGGTCATCATAGAAGATTTAATTAAAAATTGTAACAAATTAAGAGAAAGAAGTGTGAGAATACATTGACATTAAATACTCTAGAATTCTTTTGATTAGAAGAGGTGCCACTAGATACAAGTCATTGCCAATTTAATTATAATTTTATTATCACTCATATGTTTCCATAGTTCTATTCGCCCATCTCCCCCACCCCCAATTTTTTTTTTCCAAGAATGAGCAAAACAAAACACAAACGTGACAAAAATCTCTCAAATTAAATGAAGTGCTAGTAACATTAATAGTAAAAGAGAAAAGTACTACAGTGACCCATATTTAAAGAATTTTCACAAGTTTAGGATCACAAAGTATATGCTGTTTAACCATCAAGTAGATAAATTAAACCATACATAGTTTGATCTATTTAAGCTTATACCACTAATAAAAGAAATGATATCTGCATAATGAAAAAGACAAAGAAAACAAACACAACCCGTGAATTGTTTCAAATACATGGCTTTAAATATGAATATACTTACCTATAATTTTCAGAGTGCCAGCCAGACAAATTAGCTACTTCAGTGAGAGCAGCTTTCCATTTTTGGACCTTTCCATTATTGTTTCCAAAATCTTGCTCGTGTTTTGCAAATGCTTCCCCATAGCTTCCTGTTTGCTTCCGGACATGTGATGGATTTATTTTATAGAACACAGGTATAACAACCTGTCCCATTTTTTGGCATTCGAGTATTTCAGTGAGTTCATCCAAGCACCATTTTGAGAAAGCATAATTTTCTGAGAAGATGACTATTGATACATATGATTCTTCAATGGCTTTTTGAAGTGCTGGCCCGATCTGATCTCCTTTGTGAAGTCTATCATCCATGTAGGCTTCAATTTGTTTACTGGAGAGAGCACTGTGAAGATGGCTAGTGAAGTTGCGGCGGGTATCCTCACCTCTAAAACTAATAAAAACATCATATTGTTTTGGAGATGATGTAGCAGCGGAAGAGGAAGAAATAGCACCAGCCATCATCATGTATTGAGGACTAGTATCAATCTTCTTGGGAGCTAGAAATTACCAAGCTGAAGGAAAAGAAAGGAGGAGAATGCATAAACACAGAGAGCGTTGCGAGCATATACTACTTCGAGAGGGAATCCAGCAAATTTATTAACGGAAAATGAAAAATCTCCAGAAAAATTAAAAGGGGGATCCATGACAGACGTAAAAGTTGTACGTGTGAAATCAATGATGCCTAAGAAGAGTGAAGAGAAGGCTATGACTAGTTTTCCTTCCTACACCTATGTTTTGTTTTTTTACACTTCATGTCTTTTTTCTAATTTTTATTATTTTATTTAGTTGGTTTACAGCTGTCTTCTTTTTTCACTTTTTGTAGTTTTTAATTATTGATGATGAATTTGTAAGTCCGTGAGTTGTAGAACTTTCTAGTTTGGTGAAATTTGTTAGTCATGTCGACTTGACTTATTTTTCACAATAAAAACGTAGTTACCCAGAAGTTGCTATCTAAATTCCAGTAAAGAGTGGATTAATTCTCCATTAAAAGGAAAATATCAATCTTTTTAACTTAGAAAAGGCACCGATGTGGGCCAAAATTATCTGTTCTCACTGGACCTATTTTTCTCTTTAATCATCACCTCCTTCATTCTACAGTGAAGGTATTAAAAAGTTTAATTATATGAGCATCTATATATGCTTCCATTAATTTGACATCATCAAGTGTTTAATTGGAATTTTGAATGGTGCTTCAGAAGATGTGCCTCCTGTTACTTCAGAAGATGTGGGCCAAAATTGTCTGTTCTCACTGGACCTATTTTTCTCCTTAATCATCACCTTGCAACCATAAAAAGCTGAGAAAGAGAGGCAGAGAAAAGAGGAAAACAAAAAAAAGAGAAGCGGCGTGATTAGATTCGAACCTAGGTTACAAGAGTTTTTAAAGAATCAATAGACCAACAGGCAAAAACAATTAAGCATGTCAGATGCTCTCATAATAAATATAATTACTCGTTTATTTATTCCCACCTTTTCTGATTGCCTACAGCTCAAAATGCTATACCAATTCCATAATTAATGAACTAATTAAATGGGGTAAATCTTTTTGTGAAAGATTCGAGTTGGCCATAGTGGATTTTCCTTATAATTAAATGGGGTAAATTACTCAAATTCCTCAAACTAAACCATATTTAATAGCTGAGATTTGTCCCATCAAACTTAAAATTATTAGAAGTAGATAAAGTAAGATTAATAAGAAGGTAATATATATTTTCGAGTTGTGTAACTTAAATTCTTATTATGAAAAGTTCCCCTTAATTTCATAAACTAAAACAATGTCAATGTGCATATAATTAATCGAACTCATTCAATGAAATTTTCATACAAGGTCAAACTAGCCTCTACAATGCAGAGTATAATATAAGTAAAATTAATTTATTTATCCTCCTCACATTTAGATGATCAAAATAGTAGAAAAATTGACTATTAATGTGTCTTCCCCGAATAACTAAAATTTGTTGATGATTGACACATGGCAAAGGTCTTAGTTGGAGGCATAATACCCTACTATTTTTGAATCATATTCCTTAATTAAAGATATTTAATTATAGTTTAACCACTTGTTTAAGGAAACAAAACATCTTCATAGGACACACGATGTTCATCACGTGGGCAAGGACCAATTACATGGATTTGTTCCCACAGAGTGCTATTCCATCAAAATATTAAAATACGTTTCTTTTTATGGTTTCGAATCCCTTTTATAGTGGTAACTTGTAAGCACTATAAGCATGATATGATTATTTATATGAATAATGTTTCACAAAATTACAATTTATAAAATTGAACCTATTCTCTAAATTGCAACTTCCCTTTTGGACTATGGGAAATCAATATAGTATTTATGTCTATAATGTATGCATTGTTTCTGTTAATACTCAATAAACTTATTACCCATTGCTACAATGTGAAGACCAAAATACCCTTGTATGCACTCTCTTACATAATCCCTCCAAAGCTCAAACAGAAGGTAGGCTCTCACGCTTCTTCTTTCTTTGGGGTTTCCTCTCACTCCCTTTGAACTATGGGAAATCAATATAGTATTTATGTCTATAATGTATGCATTGTTCCCCATTGCAATGAGCTCGATAAAGCTCATGCTTAGGGTATTATAGACATTACATAGGGGTCAAGAATAATTTGATAGTTTTATGGGCGCGACCATATATAAACAAAAAAAAATTAAATATTTGAATTTTTGTGTACTAATGTATGAAAAAATAATGCTTTCAATCGATCTTTTTCTTTGAAACCCTCCATGGTATGATCTGCAAAACAAGAGACTTCTCACATCTGAGGACGAAAGCAAGAGCACAAGGTGATTAAATATATCATATAGCGTATTTGGCAAAGATTCTCATGGTTTTTTTTTTTTTTTTTTTTTTTTTTTTTTTTTTTTTNGAAACGCGGGTACGGCGATTTTTAAAAAATGAGGGTACGGGGACGCCACGTCATGTATATATATATTAATAATTATATATGTAATTATGTATCAAATCCTTAACAAATATCAACTAAAAATCATTAGAATGAACAATTTTTAAAATTCTCAAGCATTACAAAATTCTCAAGTATTACAAAATATCAATGGAGGAAGAACTAAGGCACCACCGAGGAGGATGAAGAGGAGTTCGAGCTCCAACTAGGGTGAAAATGGTGAAAAAATTGGGCAATTTAGGTTTTGAAATCGGGTTGGGGAAGAAGAAGGGGGCTCTGCGCGAAACGACGCTGTTTTGGCCCGAATTCAACTGCCAAACCACTCGAAAATGGCGTCGTTCCACTAAGGTGAGGGACCAGTCCTGCGCGAAACGGCGCCGTTCCACTTAAGGCAGTTACCGGTTATCTAAAACGACGCCGTTCGACTCTATCCGGTTTCTCCTTCCCATTTCATGTGCGTTTTTTTACGAAACTTGGAGTTTCGAAACGTTAAACTCGAAAAAAACTCATGAGAAACGAATTTTTGCCGTCTTTATGCTGGGAAACGTGTTTTGAGTTTCGTCCCCGTCCCCGAAACGGGGACGCGCTCCTTTTTGCCGTCTCGGTTCTTCTGAGCTTAAAAGTAATTGATACGGTTGAAAAAATATATATGTATGCTAAATAGATAGAATACTTAAATTTTATATAGTTGATGTGAACTTTAATTTTTTAATATGTAATCTATCAAATAATAGTTCAACATTTTATTGAAGTTATCTAATGTCATAGTGAACTTCTTGACATCATTTTTAGTGTGTATTCTTTTATTAGTTAAACTGAAAAAGGGAAATCAATTTATGCGATTGATATATATGAATTTACAAATGACAACTCATAGCTGCCTATATATATTATATTTAGATTAGGTTATCATTTAATATATATATATATATATATATATATATATATATATATTTAGTTATGAATCTAGGTTCAATTAAGAATAAATAAAATCAATGTATGAGATTGATAAATATGAATTTACAAATGACAAACCGTAACTATCTATCAGCTGTCATTGAATTTAAAAAACATGATAAACAAATTAATATTATATTCTAACCAAGCTATCTTTTAATATTTGTCATTTATTTTTCTTTTCTTTTTATAGTTTTGACTATGACTCCATATATCAATGTGTGATATTGATAAATTTGAAGCTATAAATGAAAAATCATAGCTATTTATCAGCTGCCACTGAATTTAAAAAACATGATAAACATATTAACATTATATTCTGACAAGACTATCTTTTAACATTTATCATTTTATTTTTATATGTTTAGTTATGACTCTAGATTTGAATCTAACATGTAAGTCTTGAGAACAACCTATAATACTACTCAACCATAAACTGTTTGGTTAACATTTTTCATCATTTATGTTTATTTGTTTGATGAAATAAAATGATATAATTGAATACAAATTATTAACTGATATATTTTTGGACTCAAGTAAGGAGACACTTCCTTTCTTTCACAATGCCAAAGTCGCCACGAAGTTTGTCCACAAGGAGATGCAACCACTACCAACAAAAGTATCTCTTACAGAAACCAAGTCATGAGGAGACAACAATCCTGCAATGTATATATCTTTCAGATTCAATTTAATTATAACATTAGGATTCTTTAGAAGAAATTTCAGCAAAGTGTAGGTGCAAACCTTTGTGAAGGAAATAAAAGACAGAAAATAATGCAGATTAGCATCACTTGCTTTATATAAAATGAACACAGAAATTGAATTTTGTTGCTTCAACCAATAGGAAAATAAGAAGATGAAAAAATAATGCAGCTCATAGCCATGAAAGAAGGGTTTCAGGAATAGAAGACAAAAAGCCAAGTTCTGAAGCACGATCACCATCTGATTTAAGAAGTGCATGAGCTCATGGCTAGAAATGCATCAATATCAAGTATAATACCTTATTGAAATGCAAAAGGGCTTTTCATAAATGTTAGAAATCATCAATAACTGTATTAGGCAGTCAGGGGCTAACTGCGTGCTGAGGAGGATTAAATTCATTGATGTGTCATCATCCAAAGCAAGACACAAAATGATTATTAATATATAGATTTGGAGAGAATAGCATGCATACCCAAAATCATAAGCTTCCTCAATCAAATAAATATTATTCTGTTCATTAAAAATGAAAACTACACCAATGAACTCCAATGGTACAACAAAAAAATGAAAGTCCATTCAGCCACACAAATTTATGTAGAATTTCACCATAATCATACTTTACCATTTAATTTTTAGAACAGGAAAGCCTAAATTCAGAATGCTAACACATTTAATCATAACCTAATCAAAGTTTGGAGATAAATTCAGGTTAAAATGATGGAAACCCCAACAAGACATATTACATTTGATGGCTAAAGAATCATAAATCTTGAGAATAAAATGCCTGAAACTGAAACGGAAAATAGGAAAGAAAATCAAAAGAAACATATTGAGCATGACGATGAAGGGTTAGAGGCACAAGACAGTTGCTTGAAGTAGAAGAAGAAACTCTATGACGATCCAGTCCCGATTGCTCCCCCTTGTTCTCTAGTTCTTCTGCTCTTTTCTTTCCAAGTACGGCCCCCCTTTGCCATGCATCAGATTTCCCTTTTTATACTTGTGCAGGATTAGGTCATTTGGTCAAAAATAGCTCGAACACGGCCCTGACACGGCCGTGTTCCTTTTCTGGTCCTGGGCGTGTCACTTAAATTGCATTTCTGGTCATCGAACACGGGCTCTGACACGCCCGTGTTCCTTTCTGATCACGGCCGTGTCTCTCAGACATGGCCCGTGCTCTTCTTTGGCCTAGGCGTGTCTTGACTTTGTAGCCTCTGCCTGTTCAACACGGCCCCTCACACGGCCGTGTTCTTCTCTTTTCTTGACCGTGTTTGCCCTTAGACTGGGCCTTTGTTCTCTTGGACATTCTGCTTGATCAACACGGCCTTGGACACGGCCGTGTCTGTTCCTGTCTGAGGCCGTGTTTGTCCTTGAGCTTGAGCAGTAGCCTCTGGATGGTAGACACGGGGTACACACGGCCGTGTTAATGCCCGTGTCTAGCAGAAAACTTGGTAGAATGCTGCTGTCATTGCCATTTTCTCCATGAATTGCTGCCAAATTCTTCTCATTTCCAAATTACCCATCTTGGTACCTGTCAAAACCAATTTATGGATTAAACACCATGTTTATAGAGAATTTGCTTGCAATGCAGGTAAAAATTCAGTATTAAAACATGGATTGTATAGTTCTAAAAGACAAGTATCATCATACCACGTAGAAGGATTTGTTAAAGAGGGAATAATACGTCCATTATCTTCCCTGGAATTATAGAAAATCCTATCCACATAGAACTCTTCAGTTGATGAAAACTGAGAAAGAATGACACAGGCAAAGAGACGAAATGAATTGCAAGGTGGAGATTCAATAGTTATGGTAGCCTCAGGCTGTGTTGTTTGATAGGTAATCCAGTTTGGAATTTTGCTTCCTGGGTAAACAATTCTTCTAATTGCTCCTTCCTTCACTCTGTTCAGCATAGTCTTCACAATATGTGGATCCAATTTCACACAATTTTGCAACGAAATAAACAGATTTGATTCCTTAAAAGCTGAAGATATAATGAAATTTTTTTCCAGGGATGTGCAGTTTCTGGCATTTACTCGTGCAATGGATGGTGGAAGCTCTGGTACAAACCGAAGCCTCCTACAATCAACCAAGTCCAGTAACACTAAACGAGAAAGATGGATGATGCTTGCAGGCAAGGTCACGATACTGGTTCCAGATAAATCAAGAGAATATAAATGTGATAAGAGACTGATGTTGTCGGGGACTTGGTATAACTTACTACAATTGCTCAGATCTAAGTGCTGAACAGAGCATAAGCCGTCAAATACAATTTGATGTCTCAACTAGTCCGCAGTTAGAAAGATAAAGATCTTCAAGAGATCTCAAGCCAAATAACTCATTCCGCAAATCCTTAAGACTTTTACAGCCACCCAGGAGCCAGTGTTCGAGCCTATTGAGGCCCCCAATTGATGAGGGCAATTCAATAATAGATGTCTCCTTTAAACTCAGATCTGTCATCTTCTCGGAAGTCACTGAAAATTCCTTCAAACTTGAACAACCATCAAGGTAGAGATGCTTGAGGGATCTTAAATGAACCTTGCTTTTAAGACTCTTGAGGCTTTTGCATTTCATTAAAATCAACGTATCAAGATTGTGGAGAGATAAAATGGAAGGATGAACTTCACACAAACTTGTTCAACAAGAAAGATTAATATCTTCAAGTTTCTCAGCCTTGGAAAAATCTGGGAGCTCAATCAGGTGTTTACAAGACCCTAAGTCAACTCTCTTTAAATTCACAAGATCCTGTAACAATCACAACAAAGATAATATATGTGCTTAGATAGCTAATTTCAGAAGCCTTATATTTGAGAAAAATAAGAAAAGCTATAGTTAACATTTATATGAAAATAAATACTCATTGCCAATATACCTGAACTCCGCTCCAAAGTTTTTCAACATCACTCTCTGACATTGAAATCTTAACAAGGTGCTTAGGACAAAAGGTTGATGGTAAGGACTTCCAATTGTATCCATGCCAATGAAATAACCTTAATTTATTAGGCAATAAATTAAGGCCACTTCGAAGATACACTTTACTTTTACATCTCTCACCCGACGAGCTCAAGGGATAAAATAGTTTTAGAAGTCTTAGCAAAATTTATAGAATCCCACAAGATCATATTGTGTAAAAAACAAAAAATACTTACTGGGCAAAACAAAAAAACACAACTTTCAGCCAAATTCTCAAGTATGGGGAAGGGGGAATATTCTCAACGAAGATAACTATAATAATTCTGATTTAAAAAAAAAAAAAGGTGTCTGTTTGCTGTTCTTGTGGAAAACCCGGCCCCGTTGATACAGGTATTGGACCGGGCTTTTGTGTCTGTTTGCTTAATGGCTCAAAATAGTAAGATTGAAACCTAGCCCAAAGATTTATGAATACGAGTACATAGAAATCACATTATGTACAAAATAATTACATATTTTACACACAATAATTCCATAATTGAAATGAATTTTTTGTTCATTTCACTGTACGAGTGACTAACTTAGAAATAAACTCAATAAATGTTACCTACTGAGTTTCATGTATGGTTGTGCTTCCACAACACAAGGAATATTTCTAAAATCTCTTTCTTTTTGTCAAAGGAATACCTCAAATGCATGACCCTCTTCTTATAAAGAGATATGAATCTAGCTATCTAATGCAGCAGCAGTGAGTAAATGCAAGAAGATTCAGTTATGCAGAAAACCAGAAACTAGAGAGAAACTGAATGAAATCATAAGTTTGTGTATAATACTTGTTGTACCTATACAATCAACTCACTATAATATATATGTAGATGGACACGCAGCTAATATAACTGAATTACAGCTGTCATTACAGTTGGCTAACTAATTGACATGTGACTAACTTATTCTTAACCACCTGCCAGCTCAGAACAGTGAGTATAGTGCTAATTTGGTGCCTTTGGTATTATATTGACATCCCCCCTGCAAACTAGAGAGCACTGTGAGTTTGGGACGCAGATGAAGAAAGGTTGTTGTAAGAAGAGTGATGAACACATCAGCAACCTGTTCTGAAGAAGGAATATGGCAATCCTCCTTGGCAGAGATGGGAGCACGAGTACCAGGTCTCCATCTATTAGAGAGGATTCCAATCCTCCTTGGTGATATGTCATTATGGCAGTAATTCTCTTTGCTATGTAAAATAATTCATGTTTTGAAGCAATGATATGTTGACTAGCTTGTTACTTTTTCTGGATAAATTTGTTAAGCTCACACCAACCCGTTTATTTTTCTTTCTTAAAAATGAAGATCAAACTGAATATAAATAAAATGTCTTTTTTCATTGTAACATTTGTTGGTGTTTTTCTCATTGTTTTCTGGTTGGGTAATGGGTATACCTCAAGTATTATTGATACAAGGTCTCCTATCCAATATCTTGCTCTGTTCAAGACATTGTATATATGAGATAAGTACTATCTGTCTACTTTTGGCTTAATCATACATTATGTTCTCACCAAAAGTTTCTTAACGTTTCTTTCTTCTTTTATAAATAGGTGTTTTCTAGGTTAATTTAATGTTAATATCATTTTACCCGTTATTAGCATCCTTCTTATAGAACTTGGGAAAAAATTGATGAGGATTACTGATAATTGCTAAAAGTGGAGCAACTAAAAAACCATAAACATTTAGCCACACACATTTATACATAATGAGACATAATGAACCTCGATCAAATAATTTTTTTATGCAGACTCAGTTGTTTCAATAGAAACTTTTAAACTTTCTCAGGAAAAAAATTTTAGCCTAAAAATTAAAAATTCTTATGTTGAAATATTTTTTTAAAAAACTATTTTTATTAAAACAAACAGAACTGCAAAAAAAACTTAGATTGGAAAAGCAAAAACACTTGACCACAAGGTATAATACATTTTACAGCACAAAGAAAAAATAGAATTATAAGTTGAGGATAAACGGCCTATCAAGACTTGATAGTTTCAACTGAAGCTCTTGGACTCAAGTAAGGAGACACTTCCTTTCTTTCACAATGCCAAAGTCACCACGAAGTTTGCCCACAAGGAGATGCAACCACTACCAAGAAAGTATCTCTTACAGAAACCAAGTCATGAGGAGACAACAATCCTGCAAAGTAGATATCTTTAAGATTCAATTTAATTATAACATTAGGATTCTTTAGAAGAAATTTCAGCAAAGTGTAGGTGTAAACCTTTGTGAAGGAAATAAAAGACATAAAATAATTAAGAACCAAAGGCCTGATGTGGATCAGCATCACTTGCTTTATATAAAATGAACACAGAAATTGAATTATACTGCTTCAACCAATAGGAAAATAAGAAGATGAAAAAATAATGCAGCTCATAGCCATGAAAGAAGGGTTTCAGGAATAGAAGACAAAAGGCCAAGTTCTGAAGCATAATCACTAGCTGATTTAAGAAGTGCATGAGCTCATGGCTAGAAATGCTTCAATATCAAGTATAATACTTTATTGAAATTCAAAAGGGCTTTTCATAAATGTTAGAAATCATCAATAACTGTATTAGAGAGTACAAAGAAGAAAAGTCAGGGGCTAACTGCGTGCTGAGNAGAAAAGTCAGGGGCTAACTGCCTGCTGAGGAGGATTAAATTCTTTGATGTGTCATTATCCAAAGCAAGACACAAAATGATTATTAATATATAGATTTGGAGAGAAGAGCATGCATACCCAAAATCATAAGCTTCCTCAATCAAATAAATATTGTTCTGTTCATTAAAAATGAAAATCCATTCAGGCACACAAATTTATGTAGAATTTCACCATAATCAGACTCTACCATTTAATATTTAGAACAGGAAAGCATAAATTCAGAAAGCTAACACATTTAACCATAACCTAAACGAAGTTTGGAGATAAATTCAGGTTAAAATGATAGAAACTCCATCAAGGCATATTACATTTCATGCGTAAAGAATCATAAATCTTGAGAATAAAAATGAAAAATAGGAAAGAAAATCAAAAGAAACATACTGAGCATGACGATGAAGGGTTAGAGGCACAAGGCAATTGCTTGAAGGTCATCCGCGGTGAGATCGTCTTCTTCCATTGGCTGCGGATAGTTGAGATCCAACTCCAAAGGCATCATTTTGCAGACCCCATTCCTTCCATTCCTTCTCCTTCAGAGTCTGTGACGTCATTTATTTTTCTTTTCTTTTTTTTTTCTTATGATTTGAAAAATCTGTGTCATATACTGGCAGCAGCCCACGTCCTTTTATCACATCCATTGCAACCTAATGATATCCTCCTCAAGATTTCCAACATAGAATTCATATGAAAGCTTGGGAATATCATCTTCCAATGGCAACTTTAAATCGTCCCACCATATACACACATGATCCGAAGTCAATTCATCAATTCCCAATCCATAATCCCCACCATCAAAAGAACTTCGTAAAACCTCAACAATATATTCATTATCTTCCATGGGAGAACAGAAAATGATATCTACGCCGAACTCTTTAGTTGATGAAAACTGAGAAAGAATGACACAGGAAAAAAGACGAAATGAATTGCAAGGTGGAGGTTCAATAGTTATGGTAGCCTCAGGCTGCGTTGTTTGATAGGTAATCCAATTTGGAATTTTGCTTCCTGGGTAAACAATTCCTCTAATTGCTCCTTCCTTCACTCTGTTCAGCATACTGTTCACAATATGTGGATCCAATTTCACACAATTATGCAACCAAATAGACCGAATTGATTTAATGAAAATTTTTTCCAGGGATGTGCAGTTTCTGGCATCTACTACGTCAATGGATGGTGGAAGCTCTGGTACAAACCGAAGCCTCCTACAATCAGCTAAGTCCAGAAATCTTAAACCTGAAAGATGGATGATGCTTGCAGGAAAGGTCTCGATACTGGTTCCAGAAAAATTAAGATAAGATAAATGTGATAAGAGACTGATGTTGTCGGGGACTTGGTATAACTTACTACAATTCCTGAGATCTAATTCCGTAACAGAGCATAAGCCGTCAAATAAGATAGCTAGATTTGATGTCTCAAGTAGTCCGCAGTTAGAAAGACAAAGATGTTCAAGAGATCTCAAGCCACATAACTCATTCCGCAAATCCTTAAGACTTTTACAGCCATCCAGGTGCAAGGTTTTGAGCCTATTGAGGCCCCCAGTTGATGAGGGCAATTCAACAATAGATGTGTCATTTAAATTCAGATATGTCATCTCCACCTATCAATTCCAATTCTGGAGCAACTAAAAAATCAGAAACATTTAGCCACACACATTTATACATGATTTTAACATAACGAGACTCGATCAAACAATTTTCTATGCAGGCTCAGTTGTTTCAATAGAAATTTTTTCAGGGAAAATCTTTTGGCCTAAGAATTAAAAATTCTTGGGTCAAAATATTTTCGTTAAAAACTATTTCTATCAAAACAAATAGAATTATAAGAAAACTTAAATTGGAAAAGCAAAAACACTTAACCACAAGGTATATTACATTTTACAGCACAAAGGAAAAAAAAAATATCAAGACTTGATAGTTTCAACTGAAGCTCTTGGACTCAAGTAAGGAGACACTTCCTTTCTTTCACAATGCCAAAGTCACCATGAAGTTTGCCCACAAGGAGATGCAACCACTACCAAGAAAAGTATCTCTTACAGAAACCAAGTCATGAGGAGACAACAATCCTGCAAAGTAGATATCTTTAAGATTCAATTTAATTATAACATTAGGATTCTTTAGAAGAAATTTCGGCAGAGTGTAGGTGCAAACCTTTGTGAAGGAAATTAAAGACATAAAATAATTAAGAACCAAAGGCCTGATATGGATTAGCATCACTTGCTTTATATAAAATGAACAAAGAAATTGAATTTTGTTGCTTCAACCAATAGGAAAATAAGAAGATGAAAAAAATAATGCAGTTCATTGCCATGAAAGAAGGGTTTCAGGAATAGAAGACAAAAAGCCAAGTTCTGAAGCACAATCACCAGCTGATTTAAGAAGAGCATGAGCTCATGGCTAGAAATGCATCAATATCAAGTAAAATACTTTATTGAAATGGAAAAGGGCTTTTTATAAATGTTAGAAATCATCAATAACTGTATTAGAGAGTACAAAGAAGAAAAGTCAGGGGCTAACTGCGTGCTGAGGAGGATTAAATTCATTGATGTGTCATCATCCAAAGCAAGACACAAAATGATTATTAATATATAGATTTGGAGAGAATAGCATGCATACCCAAAATCATAAGCTTCCTCAATCAAATAAATATTGTTCTGTTCATTAAAAATGAAAACTACACCTATGAACTCCAATGGTACAGCAACAAAATGAAAATCTATTCAGGCACACAAATTTATGTAGAATTTCACCATATTCAGACGCTACCATTTAATTTTTAGAACAAGAAAGCCTAAATTTAGAATGCCAACACATTTAACCATAACCTAAACGAAGTTTGGAGATAATCATTTCATGCCTAAAGAATCATAAATCTTGAGAATAAAAATGGAAAATAGGAAAGAAAATCAACAGAAACATACTGAGCATGACGATGAAGGGTTAGAGGCACAAGGCAGTTGCTTGAAGGTCACCGGCGGTGAGATCGTCTTCTTCCATTGGCTGCGGATAGTTGAGATCCAACTCCAAAGACATCATTTGGCGGACTCCAACTTCCATTCCTTCTCCTTCAGAGTCCGTGACGTCATTTATATTTCTTTTCTTTTTTTTCTTATGATTTGAAAAATCTGTCTCATATATTGGCAGCAGCCCACGTCCTTTTATCACATCCATTTCACGTACTTCTACAATTCCAGACTCATAACTTTCAACATAGAATTTATATGAAAGCATGGGAATATCATCTTCCGATGGCAACTCCAAATCGTTCCGCCATATACACACATGATCCGAAGTCAATTCATCAATTCCCAATCTATAATCCCAATCAAAATCAAAAGAACTTACAAAAAGTTGTTCATAATCTTCATAATCTTCAATATCTTCCATGGGAGAACAGAAAATGTTATCTACGCGGAACTCTTCAGTTGATGAAAACTGAGAAAGAATGACACAGGAAAAGAGACGAAATGAATTGCAAGGTGGAGATTCAATAGTTATGGTAGCCTCAGGCTGTGTTGTTCGATAGGTAATCCAGTTTGGAATTTTGCTTCCTGGGTAAACAATTCTTCTAATTGCTCCTTCCTTCACTCTGTTCAGCATAGTGTTCACAATATGTGGATCCAATTTTACACAATTATCCAAGCAAATAGACAGATTTGATTCCTTAACAGCTGAAGAAGTAATGAAAATTTTTTCCAGGGATGTGCAGTTTTGGGCACCTACTTCTTCAATGGATGGTGGAAGCTCTGGTACAAACCGAAGCCTCCTACAATCAGCTAAGTACAGATCTCTTAAACTTGAGAGATGGATGATGCTTGCAGGCAAGGTCTCGATACTGGTTCCAGATAAATCAAGAGAATATAAATGTGATAAGAGACTGATGTTGTCGGGGACTTGGTATAACTTACTACAATTCCTCAGATATAAGTGCTGAACAGAGCATAAGCCGTCAAATACGACAGCTAGATTTGATGTCTCAATTAGTCCGCAGTTAGAAAGATAAAGAACTTCAAGAGATATCAAGCCAAATAACTCATTCGGCAAATCCTTAAGACTTTTACAGCCAAACAGGTGCAAGTATCTGAGCATATTGAGGACCCCAATTGATGAGGGCAATTCAACAATAGATGTCTCCTTTAAACTTAGATATTTCATCTTCTCGGATGTCACTGAAAATTCCTTCAAACTTGAACAACCATCGAGGGAGAGCTTCTTGAGGGATCTTAAATGAACCTTGCTTTTAAGACTCTTGAGGCTTTTGCATTCTTGTAAATCCAACGTAACAAGATTGTGGAGAGATAAAATGGAAGGATGAACTTCACACAAACTTGTACAATTATAAAGATAAATATGTTCAAGTTTCTCAGCCTTGGAAAAATCTGGGAGCCCAATCAGGTGTTTACAAGAACTTAAGTCAACACTCTTTAAATTCACAAGATCCTGTAACAATCACAACAAAGATAATATATGTGCTTAGATAGCTAATTTCAGAAGCCTTATATTTGAGAAAAATAAGAAAAGCTACAGTTAACATTTATATGAAAATAAATACTCATTGCCAATATACCTGAACTCCGCCCCAAAGATTTTCAACATCACTCCGTGGCATTGAAAACTCAACAAGGTGCTTAGGACAAAAGGTTGATGGTAAGGACTTCCAATTGTATCCATGCCACTCAAATAACCTTAAATTATTAGGCAAAAAATTAAGACCACTTTGAAGGCACACTTTATTCTCACTCAACAACCACAAGTCATCGTATAGTTTCAAAAATCTTAGCTTAATCATCCTTTTGAAGGTGTCAGGTCCCAAATGTAAATCTGATCCCATTTGAGACATATCCAACTTTATGGCTTCAACTGCATCAGTTCCCTAAAAAAATAATTTAAAATTTCATCATTGGTTGAACAAAAGAGACCAAGGATCTGTTGTTTATGTGAATTTTGCGAGCTTAGAGATTATGACAACAATAATTCTCTCATCCTTCAACAACAACAATAATCGCACCCCAAGTTCAAATAGCACCACAAAATAAACACTTTCAAGTGAGTTGATGACTTGTGTGCCCGTGACAGATGAACTATGATAATATATTTAGTCTATGCAGTCATGGTAGTTTCTGGAAACAATTATACAACTGCATTGTGGAGTTTCTCTGTTGTTGCTATGTTGAAGAACCTCTAATTCAAAATGAAGTGACATTGTCAACTGGGGTTGAGTTTGATTAGTAAAGATTATGAAGCTCTCCTATCCTATTTCTAACCAAGTGATCAAACCAAACTGCCTCTTGATTAGTAGGGTGTTATTAAAAGGCATGATGGAGAGTTCAATTGAAATAAGGTGATGTTGTTCTTGAAAAAGCAAGATGGATAATGAGAGATTGAATGGTAGATACAATTGGAATGTGATTTCAATAAAGAAAAATCACAAATTCAGAAAGTAATTAAGGAAAAGGCTTTAGAAGCCCTGTAAGGTTGGTTTAGTGGTTAGCAAACTCATTGCGTTTTGTGGTGCCCCATGCTCGAGACCTTATCAATACATTTTTCTTAGTTTTTGGAGGAAAATCGAGTGTAAGTGTTGAATGTTATTTTCATGAAACCCATGACTCACTTGGCATACTCTATTAATATATTCGTGCCTCATGCTACAGTGATAAATTTAAGTGGGTTGGATTAACGAAGTTAATTATAAAATTCTTAAAAAAAAAAAAAAGAAGACAAANGACAAAAGTGTCAAGAACCGATTCAACCTAAAAGCTTAAGCTTATAGGTGATGAAGGCCCATGAATAGATTTATATCTAACACGCCCCCGCACGCGAAAGCCCTTTGGGCTTGAAGCGTGGACAAAGCACAGACCCATTTATACCATGTGCTGAAATTTCAATTTAATTGAGAAAGTGGGGGTAGAAGGATTTGATCTCCTGACCGTTTGGTCAAAGAGGCTCTGATACCATGTCAAGAACCGATTCAACCTAAAAGCTTAAGCTTATAGGTGAAGGCCCATGAATAGATTTATATCTAACACGCCCCCGCACGCGAAAGCCCTTTGGGCTTGAAGCGTGGACAAAGCACAAACCCATTTATACCATGTGCTGAAATTTCAATTTAATTGAGAAAGTGGGGGTAGAAGGATTTGATCTCCTGACCATTTGGTCAAAGAGGCTCTGATACCATGTCAAGAACCGATTCAACCTAAAAGCTTAAGCTTATAGGTGAAGGCCCATGAATAGATTTATATCTAACAAAAAGCAAAAGCAAAAGGCCTAGAATAGAATACATAGCTTAACAAACTCGGAAGATCTAGCGTTTTGGCTCCACTACGGTTTACACACTACTCACCCTTACAAAACTTTACACTATACCTGCACACATTCTCTCAGTACTGTGTAGGAAGACTTCCTCATGTACTAGTCTGGTTTTGACTCTTACATAAAGTTCACCAGGATCTTGTAAGAGTCATGAATTAGGTGTTTTTGGAAGGCAATGTTGTGGGAAGATTCAGCATTGGGATTTCAGCATGGGCATTACCTGAAACTTTTAATGAAGCTACTTTAGTCTATTTTTTCCCATTCTTCTCGTGAGGGAAACTACAGATGCCCTCTCATACTGCTTCTTTACACATGCCTGACAGAGGACATAAGGATCACGAAGAGTGTAGTAGAATAGATTAAGAATGGGAAAAAGAGAAGTGGGAAGGGTTTTAACTATTTCAATTTGTACTACTACATCCTTGATAGAAATAAAAATTATAAAGCGTGGTCAGTGGTAAGGGATTTACATAATATGCAAAAAGTCAAAAGCATGTAACCCAAAAAAAAGAAATAAAAAATTATAAAAATTTAAGGGAAAATGAATAGGAGGTATGAGAATATGAAAAATAAGAGTATGTGGCTTGTTTACTTTACAAAATTAACAAAACACTTTTGGAACTGTATGGTTTATTGCTTACATATATATATATATATATATATATATATATGAACATAACAATTATATACTAAACACAATAACTATATATTTAAAATTGATAACAACATATATAATAATAATAACTATATGATTATTATGATCATATGGTTCTACACGGTGATTGGGTGGGTGGAGAGGAGAGAGTTGAGGTGGAGAGGTTTTTAGGGGTGACGATGATAGTGACGCCACAAATCATATATTTTAAAGATAATAATTATATATATGATCATAATAATGATATGCTAGATTACAATAATCATTTTTTGTTATTGGAATAGTTGTTATCAATTTATTAAAATTATTTTGTTAATCAAAGAACTTAGCATGCAATTAGAAAAAAACTAAAAAGAAAATTGCATAATGATGATTGAAATATATAAAGAGATATATAATATGATATAGTAGTGAATAAGATTAATTATTTAATACTATAAGCAAAATTAACTCTTGAGATGAGTTGCGTCATCTGTTTTATAATATTTACATATTTATTAATTAAAATAAATGACATAAATAACTTTATTTTAATAATTAATTTTGCTTGTATTATATATCAATTGAATAATTATTAGACACTGAAAAAATTAAAGTTGAAATTGATTGACGAAACCAATGACGTCGTTGAATCTTCGCCATACTCCTACTTACCCGGAATAGAATGACGTCGTTTTATAACTTGCCTCCCGCCGTCTTCGTCATTATACTCATTTTCATGCTCTCTTCGTGTTTCGCTTCTTTATACTTTTCAAAGTTTCTTGCACTTTTTGTTTCAACGTAGCCTAGAAATCACGTCGATCGTTCCCTCTCTCTACCAATCCCATATTCACTTTCTGTTTTCTTGAATTTACAGAGGAATTCAACCACAGATTCTTAGTTCTCTATCTTTCTCTGTGCAAAGGTAAGCTTTCATGCATCGAAATGTTCGTATTTCAGTGAAGATTTTGATTCTAATAAACCCTAGTTTTGTTTGCATGTGAAATTTTTTGAGAATTTGAAGTATCAGAACGTTTCTTTCGATCTTGATCCTTCGTCTTCTTTGTGTTACCGTAGTTTTTCAATTGATTGCATTTTCATGCTAGTTAGAGGTTCAATTCCGAGTTCCGACTGTTAATTGTGATCTTGTGCTTCTTTCTCACTCTTATTATGCCATTTGCATTCGTTGATCATATGAAATTTCTAGAATCACATCTCGTTGTGCCTGTTCCTTGAACAGTACGAATTTTTAATTTTTGGTAATACAAGATTGTGAAATCATCTGAGCTTTCTCTGGATCTTTTTTTTTTTTTTTTAATGCCTGTTTTTTGAGAGAGAGAGGAAAATAAAATTGTTTATTTGGAGAATTTTTCTTATGATTGGGGCGATGAAGCTTCAACTCGAGCAAAAGTGATTGATCTTTCCATCTAATAGATTTAATTGACTTTGATTTATCGTTTCAATTTGCTTTGTTCATTGTTTTCCTTGAACAGAAAGTCAGAAATTAATTCAATGCTTCGCAGTTCTAAAATCAGTAAAATATAAAATGGTTTTTAACTTTAGTAAGTGGTACTTTATCGATAGTTTATGTCTGGTAGATTTTGGAGACTAGATCTGTAGAACTTCAGTTTAACTTTGACTAGAGTTTTGTTACAACAGATGCATTCATTACTTGACATGGTTGCAGTAAACTATATTCTTTTTCTGATAGATGATAATTTATTGGCCGAAAGCAAGCAGAAAGTTCCATTATTCATGGTAGCATAAACGAACAAAATACACAAAGTACCAAGTCTAAAATCAAACTCCAAGAATATCAAAGTATCACTTAAACACCTTTAAAGTCTTAACATCATCCGTTATGGCCGGTTACACAAAATTCTCTGGATTAAAATTAGCATATTGCAGCTATAGTTTTGCAATAATCACATTCAGACCATTTTCTTATGTAAGCACAGCCACTGCAGTTTGCATCAGAGTTTTTTGTTTTTGCTCAAGTATATTGCATCAGAACTAAAAATTTTCTCCTTCTTTTTTATATTTTTCCAACCAATTTGTTTTTCCTACAGCTTTGATTAGCGAATATGCCGGCTGAGAATTCCAACACTTATGATCGAGAAGGAGAGCCATTTGTTGAAGTTGACCCAACTGGCAGGTTTGGGCGGTACAGTGATCTGCTTGGCTGTGGTGCTGTCAAAAAGGTTTACAGGGCATTTGATCAGCAAGAAGGCATAGAGGTGGCATGGAATCAGGTTCGACTGAGGCATTTCAGTGAAGACCCTGTGCTCATAAATCGGCTTCATTCTGAGGTTGAGTTGCTGAGCACATTGAAGAACAAATATATCATTGTTTGTTACAGTGTCTGGAAAGATGATGAGCGTAACACCTTAAACTTTATCACTGAGGTATGTACTTCTGGGAATCTGAGGGATTACAGGAAAAAACATCGTCATGTGTCTATTAAGGCGTTGAAGAAGTGGTCTAAGCAACTCCTTGAGGGATTGGACTATCTTCACACTCATGATCCGTGTGTCATTCACAGAGATCTCAATTGCAGTAACATATTCATCAATGGGAATATTGGCCAGGTTATTACAATACTCTGAATTATGTGAAAATTTCCACTTAGGACAACTTTTAAGATCATGATATTAATGAAGCATACAAGAAAATATTATGGTCACTTTATTTGATTTCCTCTTAGAACATTTAATAATTGAATTTGAAACACGAGGGAGGTTCAGATGTCGCATGCAATTGTGATTATATGATTAGTGAGCAAAGCAGAGGAACTGAAGAAGTTAATATAAGCAAGTTACATTAATTATCTATGAAATATATTGAACACCAATTATGGCCTGGATCACTTTTATAGAGAATATCTGGGCAGGAAATTGAATTGGCTGAATACAGGTAGTTTTTGCTTCCAGAATTGACTTTAGATAGCTTTCCAGAATGCATTTTGTGTGTGCAAATAATGAATGGCTTGATTAGTGCACATAGAAATGGAAGAAAATTCAAACCTCCACAGTAATTTCCAATTTCAACCCCAAAAGATTTCCCAATTTGGTAGCTTGGAAAGTGCTTGTTTATTTTGCCAATTCTAAATTCAAAAATAAGTTGGGCATTTTGGCTTTTTGTAGGTAAAAATTGGTGATCTTGGATTTGCTACAATGGTGGGAAAGAGCCATGCAGCTCATTCAATAATAGGGACACCGGAATATATGGCACCAGAGCTGTTTGAGGAAGATTATACCGAGATGGTGGACATATACTCTTTTGGAATGTGTTTGCTTGAGATGGTTACAATGGAGATCCCCTACAGTGAATGTGACAGTATTGCCAAGATATACAAAAAAGTGACAATGGGAGTACAGCCTCGGGCCTTGAACAAGGTGACAGATCCAGAGGTGAGGGCCTTCATTGAGAAGTGCATAGCACAGCCGAGGGCAAGACCTTCAGCCACAGATCTCCTCAAGGATCCCTTCTTTTCTGAACTCAACAATGATGAAGAATTGGACTCAACAGGTTAATGGTATTCATTCAGATACACTCACGTAATTTGCCACCTTTTTTGTTCAACAACTTCTCTTTGGTTCCAAGTATATGCGTATCCATAACTGTTGTTGCCAGTACATGGTATTTCTTCTTTGATATCAGCTATGTACGTTACTTAGCCAGGAATCTGAAGTAGAAGTGATACTGTTGTTACCTCAACTTTGTAAATTCTTTCCGGCTAACATGCTATTCCTCTAGTAAATTTAGTAGACATGATATTGTCATGGTTGTGTGTGTCACCATTAGGCATTTCTTCTCTGATATCAGTAATGTACATTACCTGGCCAGGAGTCTAAAGTAGAGATGATGCTATTGCTACTCTATCTGTGTATATTTTTTTCTGGTGAAAATGCTAATTCACTAGTAGATTCCAGTAAATTCTGTCAATTTTTGTCTTGCATATTCTGTTTTACTTGTTTCTTCGTTTTAAATTGCGGAAGAAAAGTTTAAGTGAGTTGCAGGCTTGCGGCTAGGTAATCTTTAGCTGTACTCCAGAACCATAAACTTTGAATCGTAGGCAGACAACCATTTCTTTAAGAGAAGCTACTAGGATTTTTATTGGAAAATACTTTCTATTTGCTACATTCTTGTGTACTAGCCTACCAGCTTACAACACTAGTTACTTGGTGAGTGTCAACTGTCAAGAGACTTGAGAGAGCCAATTTATTTACTTTTTGGGATAAGTGAGTCTATTCGGGCCTGTTAGTGACAGGTGGCAACTGCTATGACAAATATATGCTAGGCTTTGATGTAAAAATTTATGGACTCAAAGCCTGTCTAGTTTAAGCTTTGGTGAGGTTAAGTAAAATTTAAATATTACAATGCATGCGAATTCATCAGGTATAGTTTAATGGGAAGTGAAAAATTTTGGAAGCTAATGGGTTCCCTAGGGCATAATAAACTACCCTTTTAGAAAGCTCCTCATATCCTATTTCAGGATGGGTTTTGTTGAAAGCATTCATGCTGAAAAGCTGAAGGGATTCTTGAAAGGTCAATTCCCTGACCTTATGTATTTCATGAACTCTTCCACTAATAAGCACATGTTTATCTCTGCTTGTTATGATCACTCTGCTACCTGCTCCCAAGCAATCAGCATCACCAATCAAATGTTCTAATTGCTCTGTAATATTCACATCATCAAGCACAATTAAAACCCTTTTACGATTGAGCCTTCTCATAACAGAGGACATTTGTATGAAGGGTAAGTCAACATGGAGATCATCTTCCTCTAGTAGCTTAGATAGAAGCTTTTTGCGAAGATCATTTAGTCCACCGAGCTTTTCTGATTCTTCCCTCACATTTGACAAGAAGCAGCTACCTTCAAATTGAGAGGAGAGTTTGACAAATGCAAAAGCTGCAATGGTGGTTTTCCCTATGCCACCCATGCCCCAAATTCCGATGCTCTGAACACCTCTTGACCCAATTTCTAGTAATGATTTTATACATGCATATTTATGGTCAATTCCAACCAGCTTTTTCAAATCATGTGGGTGCATATGATTCACTTTTTGCACAATATCTTTCACAATGCCTTGAATGAGAACTTGCTCGGTGCTGACATAAAAAAAGAAAAGAAAGAAATTTAAAAAAGCAAATAGAGAGAATGATATAATGCATTACAAAAAAAAAAAAAAAAAATAGACAAAGGAATCCTAATAAGTATAATTTTGACCAGGGAAAAGTTAATAAATATAGAGATTATCAAAATTATCAAATAGAAGATAAAGACATTATTATATAATTTATAACCCTTATATTTCATGTTGTATAAGAAAAAAAAGGAAGGACTACAAACAGGTTTGGACTACTTTTGCACTCAATTGAGGGAAAACATCAGTTTATCTTAGTCAAACTACAAAAATTCACCTATGCTCATAATTCATTAAAAAGATAAGTGTTATCTCGATTATATAAAACTTATTTTCTTTTGGACAATTCATCATTTATAAGGGTAAAAAAATATGATGACTATTTTTTTTTTTAACCAGGTAGAATTAGATTTTTTAACTGAGGATATGAGAAAATATCATTCGAATGTGAGACCTCAACCTTTTTGAAAAATTCTTAAATTTGTGCTTATATGTGTAAGAAATATTATATCATATATATAATCACTTCATTTTATTAAACTTTTGTGTTTATTCTTCTACTATAGAAGGGCTTTTCATTTTTTTTTTTCTTTAAGAAACATCATAACATATATATCGTATATAATTTAATAAGCCAATAACCCGTTAGTCTAATGACACTTTTCTTGGTCATAGAAATTAGAAATAATTGATGCAATGATTCTATTTTCTTCGTGTATACTCACCCACTTTCTCTAATACATTGAGATATCTAAAGATCTCCCAAAAAGGTTAAGGGTCCTATCTTCTAATCCCCATTCTCCTATACCCCAAGCTAGAAAATATAGCTCTATTTATCTATAACTCAAAAATAAAAAATAAAAAATAAAAAATAGAAGTTAAAACNAATAAAAAAAACAAATAGAAGTTAAAACTTAGCCCAAAAAAACTTTAAAAAATTTAATTAAAACTCAATATTCTTTTCCTAATATTCTTAATAGTGGCACGGTTGGCAATTAAATCTATAAAACATTATATATCGTATACATATAATGTATAATATTAATTATGTGTAATTATTATTTTCTTATAGTTGCTATTTATTTTCTTTATAATGGTGGTTCACACTCACAAGCAAATGTTGGAATTATGCTAATTAAAAATATCGATCATTATGGAAAACTTAATTCAAAATTGCAACAAAATAATCCTATAATTCTTGATAATTAATATCCTTAATAGAAGTTGCATAGTTGGCAATCAATTAATTAAACATTATATATAGTATCCACATAAAATTCAGAATTCAAATTACAGTTACACATGATTAATATTCCCTAATATTTGCTATTTATTTTCCTTAAAGTGATAGTTTACAAAAGCCAAAGTAGAAATTTTGCTGATTATGAATATCGGTCATCATAGAAGATTTAATTAAAAATTGTAACAGATTTAGAGAAAGAAGTGTGAAAATACATTGACATTAAATACTCTAGAATTCTTTTGATTAAAAGAGGTGTCACTGCCAATTCGATTATAATTTTATTACCACTCATATGTTTCCATAGTTCTATTCGCCCATCTCCCCACCCCCAATTTTTTTTTTTTTCCAAGAATGAGCAAAACAAAACACAAACGTGACAAAAATCTCTCAAATTAAATGAAGTGCTAGTAACATTAACAGTAAAAGAGAAAAGTATCACAGTATCTGCTGTTCAACCATCAAGTAGATAAATTAAACCATACTTGGTTTGATCTATTTAAGCTTATACCAATAATAAAAGAAATGATATCTGCATAATGAAAGAGACAAAGAAAACAAACACAAACACAACCGGTGAATTGTTTCAAATACATAGCTTTAAATATGAATATACTTACGGATATTTTTCAGAGTGCCACCCAGAGAAAGTGGATGCTTCATTGAGAGCAGCTTTCCATTTTTGGACCTTTTCATTATTGTTTCCAAAATCTTGCTCGTGTTTTGCAAATGCTTTCCCATAGCTTCCTGTTTGCTTCCGGACGTTTGATGGATTTATTTTATAGAACACAGGTATAACAATCTGTCCCATTTTTTCGCATTTGAGTATTTCGGTGAGTTCATCCAAGCACCATTTTGAGAAAGCATAATTTTCTGAGAAGATGACTATTGATACATATGACTCTTCAATGGCTTTTTGAAGTGCTGGCCAGATCTGATCTCCTTTGCGAAGTCTATCATCCATGTAGGCTTCAATTTGTTTACTGGAGAGAGCACTGTGAAGATGGCTAGTGAAGTTGCAGCGGGTATCCTCACCTCTAAAACTAATAAAAACATCATATCGTTTTGGAGAGGATGTAGCAGCGGAAGAGGAAGAAATAGCACCAGCCATCATCATGTATTGAAGACTAGTATCAATCTTGGGAGCTAGAAATTACCAAGCTGAAGGAAAAGAAAGGAGGAGAATGAATAAACAGAGAGTGTTGCGAGCATATACTACTTCGAGAGGGAATCCAGCAAATTTATTAACGGAAAATGAAAAATCTCCGGGCCATGAGAGATGTAAAAGCAATGCCAACGCGGTTTCTCGACTTGACTTACTGTGTTCAGTGTTCACAATAAAAAAAGTAGTGACCCTGAAGCTGCTATGTAAATTCCAAGAAGGACTGGTTTAATTCTCCATTAAAAGGGAGACCCCATGACAGACGTAAAAGCAATTTCTATTATTTTATTTAATTGGTTTACAGCTGTCTTCTTTTCACTTTTTGTAGCTTTTAGTTATTGATGATGAATTTGTAAGCCGGTGAGTAGCAGAACTTTCTGATTTGGTGACATGTGAAATTTCTAAAAGTGTACTACTTCCAACAAAAAGCAATGCAACGCGGTTTCTTGGTGATGTTGACTTGACTTACTGTGTTCAGAATAAAAACGTAGTGACCCTGAAGCTGCTATGTAAATTCCAGGAAGGAGTGGATTAATTCTCCATTAAAAGGTAAATATCAATCTTTTTAACTTAGAAAAGGCACTGATGTGGGCCAAAATTGTATGTTCTCAATGAACCTTTTTTTTCCTTAATCATCACCTTCTTCATTCTGTATTAAAAATTTTTATTATATGAGCATTTATATGCTTCCTTGAATTTGGTATCATCAAGTGTTTAATTGAAGCTTTGAATGGTGCTTCAGATGATGTGCCTCCTGTCACTTGTATACTTTCTTATGATGACATGGGCTCTAAGACTAGAGTACTTGAATAACTACTAACAAGAAAATTAAAAGGTGGGTTTTTAATAATATATGTAGTGTGAAAAATCTAAATTAATTATTGGTTAAAATTTATTACATATCCTTATAGTTTGGACGAATTTTAAATCAGGTCCTTGCCATCACCCATTGATTATAACTTCGTCAATTTAGTGCTAACATAGCTTATGACTTCTCTATATGACAATAAAAGAAGTTAACGTGATGTCAAAGTCACATAAAAATTATCACCTCATCAAATTTTAGTTTTAAAAAATACATAAAAAATTTGATAAGGTAAAAAAAATACATAAAAAAATTGATAAGGTAACAATTTTTGTGCCATTTAATTTGGCGCTATGTCAATTTTTTTATTGTCACGTAAACAAATTGTTTGTCATGTCAGCACTAAATTGACAGAGTTATAACTTGGGTGACAACAAGAACCAAATTAAAAAAACTTCAAACTATAAGAATCTCAAAAGAGGAAAAAAAACCTATAAGAACTTAATTTAAAATTCGTCCAAACTATTGTGACTTGCAATACATTTTAACCTTAATTATTTCATCAATAATTGTTCTCTTACATTATTATCCTCTAAAGGACAAATTCAATTTTACAAATATCTTACTAATACCCTTTTTTATTTTTGAGGGGATTCTTAGGTATTTATTTGATAAATGATTTGCATTATATTTTAATCAATTTCTTCTATATTGGATGTAGATGAAAAGAATCTATGTGATGGATATCTGGACACTGAATTTGATTGGATACTGGAAATGAAAGGGGTTAGACTCAAAGATCTTCCCACCTTCTGATACAACGTTCAATTACAGCATAGACTCCGTGAAGTGATCAATGCTAGGAAAGCCAAAGGAATCGTACTTACACCTTTGCAGATTTAGAAGCTGTATTAGAATCAAATCGCCTCGGCTTTACCCCATTGGCCCATTACCATTGCTTTTAAAACAATTTTCAAGTTCAAATAACCAAATGGAGTCTATTGAATTAAACTTGTGGAAGGAAGATGCTGAGTGCTTGGAATGGTTGAACAAAAGAGACCAAGGGTCTGTTGTTTATGTGAATTTTGGGAGCTTAGAGATTATGACAACAATAATTCCCTCATCCTTCAACAACAACAATAATCGCACCCCAAGTTCAAATAGCACCACNAATAATCGCACCCCAAGTTCAAATAGCACCACAAAATAAACACTTTCAAGTGAGTTGATGACTTGTGTGCCCGTGACATATGAACTATAATAATCGATTTAGTCTATGCAGTCATGGTAGTTTCTGGAAACAATTATACAACTGCATTGTGGAGTTTCTCTATTGTTGCTATGTTGAAGAACCTCTAATTCAAAATGAAGTGATATTGTCAACTGGGGTTGAGTTTGATTAGTAAAGATTATGAGGCTCTCCTATCCTATTTCTAACCAAATGATCAAACCAAACTGCGTCTTGATTAGTAAGGTGTTATTAAAAGGCATGATGGAGAGTTCAATTGAACTAAGTTGATGTTGTTCTTGAAAAAGCAAGATGGATAATGAGAGATTGAATGGTAGATACAATTGGAATGTGATTTCAGTAAAGAAAAATCACAAATTCAGAAAGTAATTAAGGAAAAGGCTTTAGAAGCCCTGTAAAGTGAATTCTTAAACTAATATTTGAATTTTTGTGTATTAATGTATGAAAAAAGAATGCTTTCGATCGTTCTTTAATTTCTTTGAAACCCTCCCTGGTATGATATGCAAAACAAGAGACTTCTCACATTTGAGGATGAAAGCAAGAGCACAAGGTGATTATATATATCATATAGCGTATTTGGCAAAGATTCTCATAGTTTTTTTTTTTTTTGGTGAAAAGATTCTCATAGTTATTTGGCTTTTCTTAATGCTAACCNTATATATATATATATATATATATATATATATAATGCAGGTTCAATTAAGAATAAATGAAATCAATGTATGAAATTGATAAATATGAATTTATAAATGACAAACCGTAACTATCTATCAGCTGTCATTGAATTTAAAAAACATGATAAATAAATTAATATTAAATTCTAACCAGGCTATCTTTTAATATTTGTCATTTATTTTTCTTTTCTTGTTGTAGTTTTGACTATGACTCCATAGATATTGATAAATTTGAATTTATAAATGAAAAATCATAGCTATTTATCAGCTGCCAATGAATTTAAAAAACATGATAAACATATTAATATTATATTCTGACTAGGCTATCTTTTAACATTTATCATTTTTTTTTATATGTTTGGTTATGACTCTAGATTTAAATATAATATATAAGTCTTGAGAACGACCTACTACCACTCAACCATAGACTATTTGGTTAACATTTTTCATCATTTATGTTTATTTGTTTGATGAAATAAAATGATATAATTGAATACAAATTATTAACTGATACATTGCCATATTTTACTATAAACTTGAAATCAAATCATATCTCTATAATGGACGTGTTGTTTATAAAATTATAACAAGCATTATTTTTTTACAAGATTGCACAAAAAAACTTTTAATTATAATTTTGATCCTCATATTCTAACAATTTAAACTTTTTGGTCACTCTTATTTGAAAATAAACAATTTAATCCTTTTATATTCATAAAATATATAATTTTAGTCATTCCGTTTTTGAGCCAAATTTATCAAGTGTAGTTTAAGGTATAAAATTCTTTAATTTATAATTTCACCGTTCAGATTTAAAATTTAAGTCTTGTGAATCTTCTTACAAAATTTCAGCTCGATACAACAGTAGGACTCAGCCCAAAATACGAAAATTAGAAATTCTCATCTAACTGAAGATTTAGATTCATTTACCGTTACATCGAGTTAAAATTTTGTATAAAGGTTCACATGACATAGCTTTTTCTTCTGAACAGTGAGATTATGAATAAGAGAACTTTAAATCTTTAAATAGACCAAAATGTTCAAGTGATTAAAATAGGGGACCAAAATTGCAATTAAGCCTAATTAAAAACTTACGGTGAATAAGTCTAGATTTTTGGTTAGATGAAAACTTATAGTTTTAGTATTTTGGGCTGAGTTTCACCGTTAGATCGAGCTCAAATTTAGTGAAGAGGTTCACAAGATGTAGCCCTTCAATATGAACGGTGGGATTATGAATCAGAGAATTTTACACCTTGAAATAAATTTAAGAATTTTGACTTAAAGATAAATGGACTAAACTTGTACATTTTATGAATATAGAGGAACTTAATAGTTCATTTTTAAAGAAGGATGACCAAAATGTTCAAGTGATTAAAATATGGGACCAAAATTGCAATTAA
The DNA here is from genome assembly GCA_003255065.1 of Cercis canadensis. Taxonomy (NCBI): domain Eukaryota; kingdom Viridiplantae; phylum Streptophyta; class Magnoliopsida; order Fabales; family Fabaceae; genus Cercis; species Cercis canadensis. The sequence continues at coordinate 113,676 of QAOA01003636.1, read as the reverse complement.
GCCTAATTAAAAACTTACTCATTGTTTTCTGGCTGGGTAATGGGTAAACCAAGATAAGCCAAGGACCGATTGACTACTTTGCGTTGAACAACGGACGCATCTTAATTAAAACCGCCTCAGGTCCCACCACCAAATCTAAATTATCAAGTGTTTAATTGGAGTTTTGAATGGTGTTTTAGAAGATGTGCCTCCTGTTACTTGTATACTCTCTTATGGTGACATGGGCTCTAAGATTTGAGTACTTGAATAACTACTAATTAACAAGAAAATTAAAAGGTGGGNGGTTTTTAATAATATATGTAGTGTAAAAAAATCTAAATTAATTATTGGTTAAAATTTATTACATATCCTTATAGTTGGACGAATTTTAAATCAAGTCCTTGTCATTAACCATTGATTATAACTTCGTCAATTTAGTGCTGACATAGCTTATGACTTCTCTATATGACAATAAAAGAAGTTGACGTGATGTCAAAGTCACATAAAAATTATCACCTCATCAAATTTTAGTTTTAAAAAATACATAAAAAAATTGATAAGGTGACAATTTTTGTGCCATTTAATTTGGCGCTATGTCAATTTTTTTTATTGTCACGTAAACAAATTGTTTNTATAACTGAATTACAGCTGGCTAACTAATTGACGTGGGCCTAACTTGTTCCTAACCACCTGCCAGCTCAGCACAGTGAGCATAGTGCTAATCTGGTGCCTTTGGTATTATATTGACAAGAGAGTATGTGGTCATTTGATCTAAAGCTCACTATATTATTTATTTTTATTAACACGTATGTAAGCTAATAAAATATGGTGTAGATTATCTTTATAGTTAATTATGTATGTGGTATTAGTATAATTTATAATATTAAATAATTAGTTATATTATATTATCAACTAATATAATCCTGTCTTATTAGCATTTAGAATGTACACTAGATCAAGCAAATTTAGGATTTGTGATTAGATGGTAAATTAATGGGTTGGACCAAAATTGTTTTGTTTTTTAAATAGAAGAGCTAAGTAATTCAGTTTGAAAATACAAGGATGAAACTGTTCATTTAAACAAAAATAGAGAGATTAGAATTGAAATAAGTCTAATTATTAAAATTTTAATTTTTCTGAATAATTTTCTAAAAAAAAGTAAAAAAGAAGAGTTTCGTTCATGATTTCTTCCCCGACATTTTGAAGCTCAGGGACCACCTCGATCGGCTCGAAGCAATCAAGACCGGCGATCTAGTTCAAATCCGTGATGCTCAGTTGAAGATCATGGAGTGTCGTGATAGGAAGGTAAATAATTCCAACACCAGGTTCTACTTTTATGAGAAATTTTACTCCTTTCGATGAATTTGATGCAAAAACCCTGAACACACCCGGTTTTTAGAGAAAGTGAATAGGAAGAGGAAGGAGAGGTTTGGGTATTTAACTGAAAGGGAGAAGGAAGATGTTAAAGCAATTGAGGATGTAAAAAGGGAAAGGATTACAGATGGGTATGGTACCTCTTATCAGCCACCAAGTATACAGCAAAGAATTTGTTGATGTACCATCCAACTGATAGGGGTGAAGCCCCACTTACTGAAGAAGAAGTATTGTTGATACAAGGTCTCCTATCCAATATCTTGCTCTGCTCAAGACATTGTATATATGAGATAAGTACTATCTCTCTACTTTTGGCTTAATCATACATTATGTTCTCACCAAAAGTTTCTTAACCTTTCTTTCTTCTTTTATAAATAGGTGCTTTCTGGGTTAATTTAATGTTAATATCATTTTACCGATTATTAGCATCCTTCTTATAGGACTTGGGAAAAAATTGATGAGGATCACTGATAATTGCTAAAAGTGAATTGCATTATTACCCCTCTGTAACTTCTGGTTTGTCTCCAACAGAGGTGCTCTTCACTTCAATTATTGTTTTATAGTTGTTGAAGTAAGGCTCTAATCACAAGTTTCCTCAATCAAACAAATATCATTCTATCCATTCAAAAAGGAAACTCCACTTCTCAATTCCAATTCTGGAGAAACTAAAAAACCAGAAACATTTAGCCACACACATTTATACATAAACTCGATCAAACAATTTTCTATGTAGGCTCAGTTGTTTAAATAGAAATTTTTTCAGAGAAAATTTTTTGGCCTAAGAATTAAAAATTCTTGGGTCAAAATATTTTCGTTAAAAACTATTTCTATCAAAACAAATAGAATTACAAGAAAACTTAAATTGGAAAAGCAAAAACACTTGACCACAAGGTATATTACATTTTACAGCACAAAGAAAAAATAGAATTATAAGTTGAGGATAAACGACCTATCAAGACTTGATAGTTTCAACTGAAGCTCTTTGACTCGAGCAAGGAGACACTTTCTTTCACAATGCCAAAGTCACCAAGAAGTTTGTCAACAAGGAGATGCAACCACTACCAAGAAAAGTATCTCTTACAGAAACCAAATCATCAGGAGACAACAATCCTGCAAAGTAGATATCTTTAAGATTCAATTTAATTATAACATTAGGATTCTTTAGAAGAAATTTCAGCAGAGTGTAGGTGCAAACCTTTGTGAAGGAAATAAAAACAGAAAATAATTAAGAACCAAAGGCCTGATGTGGATTAGCATCACTTGCTTTATATAAAATGAACACAGAAATTGAATTTTGTTGCTTCAACCAATAGGAAAATAAGAAGATGAAAAAAATAATGCAGCTCATTGCCATGAAAGAAGCGTTTCAGGAATAGAAGACAAAAAGCCAAGTTCTGAAGCACAATCACCAAATGATTTAAGAAGTGCATGAGCTCATGGATAGAAATGCATCAATATCAAGTATAATACTTTATTGAAATGCAAAAGGGCTTTTCATAAATGTTAGAAATCATCAATAAGTGTATTAGAGAGTACAAAGAAGAAAAGTCAGGGGCTAACTGCCTGCTGAGGAGGATTAAATTCTTTGATGTGTCATCATCCAAAGCAAGACACAAAATGATTATTAATATATAGATTTGGAGAGAATAGCATGCATACCCAAAATCATAAGCTTCCTCAATCAAATAAATATTGTTCTGTTCATTAAAAATGAAAACTACACCTATGAACTCCAATGGTACAACAACAAAATAAAAATCTATTCAAGCACACAAATTTATGTAGAATTTCACTATAATCAGACTCTACCATTTAATTTTTAGAACAGGAAAGCCTAAATTCAGAGTGCTAACACATTTAACCATAACCTAAACGATGTTTGGAGATAAATTCAGGTTAAAATGATGGAAACCCCAACAAGGCATATTACATTTGATGGCTAAAGAATCATAAATCTTGAGAATAAAACGCTTGAAACTGAAATAGAAAATAGGAAAGAAAATCCAAAGAAACATACTGAGCATGACGATGAAGGGTTAGAGGCACAAGGCAGTTGCTTGAAGGTCATCGGTGGTCAGATCGTTTTCTTCCATTGGCTGCGGATAGTTGAGATCCAACTCCAAAGACATCATTTTGCGGACCCCAACTTCCATTCCTTCTCCTTCAGAGTCCGTGACGTCATTTATTTTTCTTTTCTTTTTTTTCTTATGATTTGAAAAATCTGTGTCATATATTGGCAGCAGCCCACATCCTTTTATCACATCCATTATTATATTTTTAACCATAAAATTTTGAGCAGAGAATTTATATGAAAGCTTGGGAATATCTTCTTCCGATCGCAACTTCAAATCGTCCCACCATATACACACATGATCCGAAGTCAATTCATCAATTCCGAATCTATAATAATCATCAAAATCAACATGAACATCAACAAGAAAAACACTTTCTAAACTTCCTAAAAGGTCTTCATCATCTTCAATATCTACCATGGGAGAACAGGAAATGTCACATATGCCGAACTTGTCAGCTGATGAAAACTGAGAAAGAATGACACAGGCAAAGAGACGAAATGAATTGCAAGGTGGAGGTTCAATAGTTATGGTAGCCTCAGGCTCTGTTGTTTGATAGGTAATCCAGTTTGGAATTTTGCTTCCTGGGTAAAGAATTCCCCTAATTTCTCCTTCCTTCAATCTGTTCAGCATAGTGTTCACAATATGTGGATCCAATTTCACACAATTATTCAACAAAATAAACAGATTTGATTTCTTAACAGCTGAAGATGTAATGAAAATTTTTTCCAGGGATGTGCAGTTTCTGGCATTTACCCGTGCAATGGATCGTGGAAGCTCTGGTACAAACCGAAGCCTCCTACAATCAGTCAAGCACAGATGTCTTAAACCTGAGAGATGGATGATGCTTGCAGGCAAGGTCTCGATACTGGTTCCAGATAAATGAAGAGAAGATAAATGTGATAAGAGACTGATGTTGTCGGGGACTTGGTATAACTTACTACAATTCCTCAGATCTAATTCCATAACATAGCATAAGCCGCGGAATAAGATGGCTAGATTTGATGTCTCAAGTAGTCCGCAGTCAGAAAGATCAAGAACTTCAAGGGATATCAAGCCAAATAACTCATTCGGCAAATCCTTAAGACTTTTACAGCCACCCAGGCGCAACTCTTTGAGCCTATTGAGGACCCCAATTGATGAGGGCAATTCAACAATAGATGTCTTCTTTAAATTTAGATATGTCATCTTCTCGGATGTCACTGAAAATTCCTTTAAACTTGAACAACCATTGAGGTGGAGATTCTGGAGGGATCTTAAAAGAACCTTGCTTTTAAGACTCTTGAGGCTTTTGCATTCTTGTAATTCCAACGTAACAAGATTGTGGAGAGATAAAATGGAAGGATGAACTTCACACAAACTTGTACAATCATAAAGCGTAATACGTTCAAGTTTCTCAGCCTTGGAAAAATCTGGGAGCCCAATCAGGTGTTTACAAGAACTTAAGTTAACTCTCTTTAAATTCACAAGATCCTGTAACAATCACAACAAAGATAATATATGTGCTTAGATAGCTAATTTCAGAAGCCTTATATTTGAGAAAAATAAGAAAAGCTATAGTTAACATTTATATGAAAATATATACTCATTACCAATATACCTGAACTCCGCTCCAAAGTTTTTCAACATCACTATGTGGCATTGAAATCTTAACAAGGTGCTTAGGACAAAAGGTTGATGGTAAGGACTTCCAATTGTATCCATGCCACTCAAATAACCTTAATTTATTAGGCAAAAAATTAAGACCACTTTGAAGGCACACTTTATTCCTCAAGTCATCGTATAGTTTCAGAAATCTTAGCTTAATCATCCTTTTGAAGGTGTCAGGTCCCAAATGTAAATCTGATCCCATTCGAGACATATCCAACTTTATGGCTTCAACTGCATCAGTTCCCTAAAAAAATAATTTAAAATTTCATCAAGAGTAAGTAATGTTTTCATACTAACTAAATTTCTACTTAGACATATGTTGAAAGTGAATTTCTAGAAGTAAGTTTGTCTTTTCTTACCATGTCATTTTCTAATACATCACAAATTTCTTCAACATCCCATAATCGGCTGCGACTTCCAGGATTTTTGAAAGATTCTTCACGAACAATTCCCCTACCCATTTCTTTTATCAAGTCATGCATTCTTATTTCATCTCCATTTACCAAAGCCTTCTTCCGGAGTGTGTCTATTCCTTCAGCAGCAAAGAATTCACAAGCATCTAGTAGTTCTTTTACATACTTTTCATCCTCTCCACTGAAAAAACATGCAATATCAAGAAATATTTCCCTCTCTGTGTGTTGTAATTCATCATAACTCAATTTCAACACATTTTGAATTTTTTCATCGGGATACTTCCCAAGTTTTTCCAATTTACGTTCCCATATTTCAGTATTTCTAATTGAAGAAAAGTTTGAACCCAAAATTTTGGAAGCTAATGGGTTCCCTTGGGCATAACGAACTACCCTTTCAGACAGCTCCTCATATCCTATTTCGGGATGGGTTTTGTTGAAAGCATTCATGCTGAAAAGCTGAAGGGATTCTTGAAAGGTCAATTCCCTGACCTCATGTATTTCATGAACCCTTCCATGAACTCTTCCACTAATAAGCACATGTTTATTTCTGCTTGTTATGATCACTCTGCTACCTGCTCCCAAGCAATCAGCATCACCAATCAAATGTTCTAATTGCTCTGTAGTATTCACATCATCAAGAACAATAAAAACCCTTTTACGACTGGGCCTTCTCATAACAGAGGACATTTGTATTAAGGGTGAGTCAACATGGAGATCATCTTCCTCTAGTAGCTTAGATAGAAGCTTTTTGCGAAGATCATTTAGTCCACCGAGCTTTTCTGATTCTTCCCTCACATTTGACAAGAAGCAGCTACCTTCAAATTGAGAGGAGAGTTTGACAAATGCAAGAGCTGCAATGGTGGTTTTCCCTATGCCACCCATGCCCCAAATTCCGATGCTCCGAACACCTTCTGACCCAATTTCTAGTAATGATTTGATACATGCATATTTATGGTCAATTCCAACCAGCTTTTTCAAATCATGTGGGTGCATATGATTCACTTTTTGCACAATATCTTTCACAATGCCTTGAATGAGAACTTGCTCGGTGCTGACATAAAAAAAGAAAAGAAAGAAATTTAAAAAAGCAAATAGAGAGAATGATATAATGCATTACAAAAAAAAAAAATAGACAAAGGAATCCTAATAAGTATAATTTTGACCAGGGAAAAGTTAATAAATATAGAGATTATCAAAATTATCAAATAGAAGATAAAGACATTATTATATAATTTATAACCCTTATATTTCATGTTGTATAAGAAAAAAAAGGAAGGACTACAAACAGGTTTGGACTACTTTTGCACTCAATTGAGGGAAAACATCAGTTTATCTTAGTCAAACTACAAAAATTCACCTATGCTCATAATTCATTAAAAAGATAAGTGTTATCTCGATTATATAAAACTTATTTTCTTTTGGACAATTCATCATTTATAAGGGTAAAAAAA
>QAOA01003636.1:86294-106029 GCA_003255065.1 Cercis canadensis | reverse complement strand
AAAAAAAAAAAGGAAGGACTAGAAACAGGTTTGGACTACTTTTGCATCCAATTGAGGGTAAACATCAGTTTATCTTAGTCAAATTACAAAAATTCATCTAGAATACGTTGACATTAAATATTCTAAAAATTTTTTAATTAAAGGAGATGTCATTAGACACAAGTCATTGCCAATTTAATTATAATTTTATTACCTTTCATGTTTCTATAGTTCTATTCGCCCATCTCCTCCACCCCAATTTTTTTTCTAAGAATGAGCAAAACAAAACATAAACATGATGAAGACCCCCAAAATGAAGTGCTAATAACATTATTAGCAAAAGATAAAAAGTACTACGATGACATATTTAAAGAATTTTCACAGGTTTAGGATCACAATATAGTAAACTATACATGGTTTTATCTTTTTAAGTTTAACCCACTAATCAAAGAAATGACATCTATGTAGTGGAAAAGAAAAAGAAAACAAACACAACTAGTGAATTGTTTCAAATCCATAGCTTTAAATATGAGTACACTTACCTATATTTTCGAGAGTGCCATCCAGAAAAAGTGGCTGCTTTATTGAGAGCAGCTCTCCATTTTTGAACCTTTTCACTATTGTTTCCGAAATCTTGCTCGTGTTTTGCGAATGCTTCCCCGTAGCTTCCTGTTTGCTTCCGAACATGTGATGGATCTATTTTATAGAACACGGGTATAACAATCTGTCCCTTTTCTTTGCATTCGAGTATCTTGGTAAGTTCATCCAAGCACCATTTTGAAAAGGCATAGTTTTTTGAGAAGATGACTATTGATATATATGACTCTTCAATGGCTTCGATAAGTGCTGGCCAGATCTGATCTCCTTTGTCAAGTCTGTCATCGATGTAGGCTTCAATTTTTCTTCCGGCAAGAGTACCGTAAAGATGGCTAGTGAAGTTTCGGCGGGTATCCCCACCTCTAAAACTAATAAAAACGTCATGTCGTTTTGGAGAGGATGTAGCAGCGGAAGAGGAAGAAATAGCACCAGCCATCATCATGTATTGAGGACCTAGTATCAATCTTCTTGGGAGCTAGAAATTACCAAGGTGAAGGAAAAGAAAGGAGGAGAATGAATATAACACAGAGAGTGTTGCGAGCTATTCTACTTTGAGAAGGAATCCAGCAAATTTATGAGCTGAAAATGAAAATTCCACAAAGTTGCTATGTAAATTCCACGAAGTTGCTACAAAAATATCAATGTTTTTAACTTAGAAAAGACAACTCAAATTAAAATATCATATCTTTGAGAGAAAAAAAANAGGAATCCAGCAAATTTATGAGCTGAAAATGAAAATTCCACAAAGTTGCTATGTAAATTCCACGAAGTTGCTACAAAAATATCAATGTTTTTAACTTAGAAAAGACAACTCAAATTAAAATATCATATCTTTGAGAGAAAAAAAAAATGCAACCTTGACATTGGTGCTACGTTTCCTCCTAAGAAAGAAAAGACATGTTAAATCTTGCTCGTAGAAAGAGGACAAAAATAAATTAAATAAAAAGTGATACATTGTAAAAAAGCAAAAGGTCGTTATTGTTAGTCTTATTATATCTTTTTCTGCGCTACAAATTCTAAACAGGCATTATCTTCATCTTATTCAACTGTATAATCGTTATAGGCAAAATTGTCTGTTCTCACTGGACCTATTCTTCACCTTATTCATCACCTTCGTCATTCTACATTGAAGGTATTAAAAAGTTTAATTATATGAGCATCTATATGCTTCCATGAACTTGGCATCATCAAGTGTCCAATTGAAGCTTTGAATGGTTCTTCAGAAGATGCGTCTCCTATTACTTTTATACTTTCTGTTGGTGTCATGGGCTTTACTTAAAGGTTGCCCAAGAATTCAATATTCCAGAATTTATGTTGTTTACATCAAGTGGTTGTGGCATGCTTGGGTATCTTAACTTGGAAGAGTTTGAACAAAGAGGCTATTTTCCATTAAAAGCTAATATATTTACGACAATCACTTCTAGGTTAGTGTAGTTGTCTAATTAATTTATTTATCCTCCTCACATTCAGATCATCAAAATAGTAGAAAAATTGACTATTAATGTGTCTTCCCCGAAGAACTAAAATTTGTTGATGATTGACACATAGCGAAGGTCTTAGTTGGAGGCATAATACCCTAATATTTTTGAATCATATTCCTTAATTAAAGAGATTTAATTATAGTTTAAGCACTTGTTTAAGGAAACAAAATATCTTCATAGGACACACGATCTTCATCATGTGGGCAAGGACCAATTACTGTAAGCATGATATGATTATTTATATGAATAATGTTTCACAAAGTGACAATTTATAAAATTGAACCTATTCTCTAAACTGCAACTTCCCTTTTGGACTATGGGAAATCAATATAGTATTTATGTCTATAATGTATGCATTGTTCCCCATTGCAATGAGCTCGATAAAGCTCATGCTTAGGGTATTATAGACATTACATAGGGGTCAAGAGTAATTTGATACTTTTGTGGGCGTGACCATATATAANGACCTAGTACGATTTACGAATCACCAAAAACTACATGCAAATGATTTATGAATGAACTGAATTCTTAAAGTAATATGGTTCCAAACAAGTTTCATAGAAAACTTTATTTGTAAATGAAATCAATTATAGAAATTTTTAATGTTCCAAACATACAGCTCATCTTTTACTTTCATGGTCTGAACATAACATTCTAGACACTGATTCTTCACTTTGCCTCAGAAACTAAACCAAAACAACCTAGTAAGAAAGGAATTGTTTGTCTTGACACTGGCCTGAGAGAGATCTTTCTCATTTCCAAGGTCTCACATGGGAACAATTCCAAATTTAACCTTCTATATTCCATATTCCAGCAAAATTTATAAAATCCCACAAGATCATATTGTGTAAAAAAACAAAAAAATACTTACTGGGCAAAACAAAAAAACACAACTTTCAGCCAATTTTTTTGGTCATTTCACTGTACAAGTGACCAACTTAGAAATAAACTTAATAAATGTTCCCTACTAAGTTTCATGTATGGTTGTGCTTCCATAACACAAGTAATATTTATGTTATAAGTAAAATTAATAATTAAAATGATTTTTGTTGATCCTAGTTTTGTGTGGAAGAATACTTTTAGAATCTCTTTTTTTTTTTTTTGGTCAAAAGAAAACCTCAAACACACAACTCTCTCCTTATAAAGAGATATGAATCTAGCTATCTAATGCAGCTAACAGTGAGCAAATGCAAGAAACTCAGTACAATATATATGTAGATGGACAGGCAGCTAATATAACTGAATTACAGCTGGCTAACTAATTGACGTATGAATCTAGCTATCTAATGCAGCAGCAGTGAGCAAATGCAAGAAGATGCAGTTATGCAGAAAACCAGAGACTAGAGAGAAATTGAATGAAATCAGAAGTTTGTGTATAATACTTTTTGTACCTATACAATCAACTCACTACATTATATATGTAGATGGACACGCAGCTAATATAACTGAATTACAGCTGGCTAACTAATTGACATGTGACTAACTTGTTCCTAACCACCTGCCAGCTCAGCACAGTGAGCATAGTGCTAATCTGGTGCCTTTGGTATTATACAGCTCACTGTATTATTTATTTTTATTAACTTGTTCTTAATGTTTCTTTGTTCTTTTAAAAATAGGTGCTGTCTGATCCTATAATAATGTTATACCTTAAAGCTCTAAATCTCCATTTAGCTACAATGCCAAATTAATAACATTAAACCTGAATTAATAAATATTTTTATAAAAATACATTTTAACTAGAAGAAAAATTATTCACATATCTTGTTAATTACTAGTTTTATATGATTTTCACCATTTTAAATTTTTTGAGAATAAAAGTTTGAGTCGAAAATTACAGTAATAGATACTTAAATAAATAAATAAAAGACCTCTCAAACTCATTGTGAGCAAGGCGTGTCTAGAGACTAGAGTAGGCATATGAACTTCAAGTCTCTATTGAAAAGTTTTAGACATTAACAAATTTGATGAATTCGCATTTTAATATTATTGTTGTCTTCTTCGTTACTTATTGTGGTGTTCACATGATTGGCCACGAAGACATGGAAGAGACCCAACCAATGAGATGCTAAGGAGGAGACAGAAGAGTAATTAATGGGCCCCAGTACCGCTTCTTAATCACTGCTTCTCAACCTCATACTTGCACTCTTGTTAGCTGCTNATTAAGAGCTATTATATTGACTTTGTTCAATTGCTTTATGATCCTATAATAATGTTATACCTTAAAGCTCTAAATATCCATTTAGCTACAATGCCAAATTAATAACATTAAACCTGAATTAATAAATATTTTTATAAAAATACATTTTAACTAGAACAAAAATTATTCACATATCTTGTTAATTACTAGTTTTATATGATTTTCACCATTTTAAATTTTTTGAGAATAAAAGTTTGAGTTGAAAATTACAGTAATAGATACTTAAATAAATAAATAAAAGACCTCTCAAACTCATTGTGAGCAAGGCGTGTCTAGAGACTAGAGTAGCCATATGAACTTCAAGTCTCTATTGAAAAGTTTTAGACATTAAAAAATTTGATGAATTCGCATTTTAATATTATTGTTGTCTTCTTCGTTACTTATTGTGGTGTTCACATGATTGGCCACGAAGACATTGAAGAGACCCAACCAATGAGATGCTAAGGAGGAGACAGAAGAGTAATTAATGGGCCCCAGTACCGCTTCTTAATCACTGCTTCTCAACCTCATAGTTGCACTCTTGTTAGCTGCTTCTCAACCTCATAGTTGCACTCTTGTTAATTTTGTGTTTATCCATTCTTCATTGCTAGCTCTCTTAACAGTGATACTTGAACCTACTGTTTCTCTTTGTGTTGTGCTTGTTTGTCTTCAAATTCTTCTTCATGCTTGCATTTTACTTTTGAGGTTTTCCTTCCTGAATTGTTCTACTTCCTCTTCTTCAAAAACAAAAACAAAAACGAAAAAATTCACTGTCCCTCAAAACTGAAGATTGTGATCTCCATACGAACTGTGAGATAGAACAGAAAGCTTTGAGAAAGAGGTAATATACGTTTTCATTAGAATCATTAGAAAGTATGGAAGTGAAAATCTTTATTTCTAAGCTCTAAATTTCTGAACTTATTGCTTTTGCTTCTTAATGTGTATGCTTGCCATCAACTAGTCATATTTAAATTTTAATTTCAGGTTAATTTTTTTCTAATTTTTTTTTCGTTTACTATTTGTTGGGTACAGAAAAACTGTAGTGGGAGCTTGATATATTGGCAAATACGACCTACGTATCTCAATTGTTCTCTGGTTAGTTTAATTCACAATTATCTCTGCTTTTTTCCTCTTCATTCCCTTTATTTTTTGGCAATTTTGAAACTGCTGAGGGATGGTCACTTCCTGGAAATGTTTTTAATGTCTATATATAATTATGCTATTTTTCGACATAATTATTTTTTAAGCTTTCTTTACTTCATGTATTACGTTATGAATTTTTTTACATACTTTTACTTTTTCATTAATGTGTGTGCAGTTGCAGTGTGCTTGCCATCAAATAGTCATATTTAAATTTTTAATTTCAGGTTGAACTTTGATTCTTAGTTGCTCACCTTTCTATTATGAAAATGCTAGAAACATTCCACTGTGGTTTTCAAGTGTAAAAAAGTGTAAAAGATCTTGAACCAATTGTATTAAGAAGCCTTCTAGGCGTTCTGATTCCATAAAGCTTTGTTTCTAGTTCTCTCTTTCTTCTTTTCCTATGAAATTCAACAATATAGTTAAAAAGATGCATAAGGTTTAAGAAGAACCTTATCTTTTACTGTTCTTCTACTATGAAATTTTCAATTGCTAGAATGATTTTTTTCGATTAATACATACAACGTTGACACTTCTCTACTCTTCTTGTTTTTATTCCTTTTCCTTTTTTTTTTTTTTCTTCTGTATTTTTCTTTTTATGCTTTAAAACAAGGCTTATATTTCCAACTCTAGCACTTCACTTTTTATATATGCACACATACAATTGGACTCAATAATGGTGAGAAATATCTATTAATCAATATACTTGACTCCTCTACACAGGTGAAGTTGCTGTAATGGACATTGTTGCCTCTGCTGTATCTGAGATTGTGAAGAGTGCATTGTGTGCAGCAGTACGTCAAGTTCGTTATTCTTTTTGCTTCAACAAATATGTTCAATATCTTGAAGAAGAAAAGAACGAGTTGATATCAACAAGAAAAAGTGTGCAAGACAGTGCAGAGAAAGAAAAATGCGACAATAAAAAGATTGATGATGGGGTTGAGAAGTTGTTGAAAGGTGCAAACAAGCTCATAGAAGAAGCGGATAAGCTGGAGATAAAAGCAAAAGGAAACCAGAGCTGTTGTTTTGGGCATTGCCCAAACTTCATTTGGCGATATCCTGTCGGAAAGCAGGTAGCAGAGAAGGCAAATGCACTGAAAAAGCTCAACCAAAACATTGGCAGTTTCAAAGAATTTGCAATAACCGCTACACTGCCAGGCATGAACTACTTTCCTTCTGAAGGTTTTATTTTCTTTGACAGTACAAAAGAGGCTTATGATCAACTTTTGATGGCATTAAAGAATGAGGACGCTTCCATGATTGGACTGTATGCCATGGGGGGTTCTGGTAAAACCACCTTGGTGAAACAACTGGGTAAGGCAGTAGAGAAGGATTTTAAGAAAGTGGTTTTTGTTGTTGTGTCCACTACTGTGGATGTTCAAAGGATCCAAGGTGAAATTGCAAGCTATTTAGGTTTGAAACTAGAGGGGAAAGAGACATTAACAGAGAGAGCCAGAAGCTTGTGGTTGAGATTATCCAATGGAGAAAAGATTCTCATAATTCTAGATGATGTATGGAGAAAACTTGATTTTGAAGCCATAGGAATTCCCTTTGGTGAAAATTGTAAGAATTGCACTGTTCTCCTAACTACAAGACGTGTGCAAGTATGCACCTTGATGGGTTGCCAAAGAAAAATTCCGCTATCACTCTTAGGTGAAGAGGAAGCATGGACTTTGTTTCAAAAGCATGCAGGAATTGCAGATAAGACCTTTGATTCTTTGAAGGGTATGGCCAAAGAAATTGCAAGAGAATGTGGTGGATTACCTGTTGCAATTGCAGCTGTGGCAAGCACTTTGAAGGGAAAAACTCAAAGTGAATGGAAGGAAGCATTGGAAAAACTTAGGGAAGCTACACCAATTGATGTTGAAGAAGGTCTGAGAAATCCATACACGTGTTTGCAGTTAAGTTATGATAATCTCAAGAATGAAGAAGCCAAGTCACTCTTTTTATTATGCTCTGTATTTCCAGAAGATTTTGAAATTCATGAAGAATATTTAGCAAGATATGGGATAGGGCTAGGCTTGTTTGGGGAATTTACCTCTTACGAAAGAGCAAGGAATCAAGTGAGTACAACTAAAAATGAGCTCATATATTCTTCTTTGCTGTTGAAAGCTGATAAAGAACAATGTGTCAAAATGCATGACTTAGTTCGTGATGTAGCTTTATGGATTGCAAAGAAAGAGAAGAAGGTTATCATAGGACCTAAAAACAGTGAAATGGCACTAAAAAAGAATGCAACTTTGGAAGACAATACAATAAGATACTTGTGGTGTGATGAATTACACAAACTTCCAGATCTGTTAAACTATCCTAAACTTGAGTTTTTGTATGTCAAAGTTTCAGAAAATTCAATTATGCCAAATGAATTTTTCAAAGGAATGAAATATTTGAGAGTTTTGGTCCTTCACAGTAGTAACCACTATTGGGAAAAGAAAAATCTAAGAGTGACAAAGTCAATCCAATGGCCAACAAATCTTCGTTGTCTATTCCTAGAAGGATGGGAACTAGGTGACATCTCCTTTCTAACAAGCTTGAAGACTCTTGAGGCTCTTGTGTTGTGGAATTGTTCATTCCAGGAATTAACAGATGAAATTACAGAGCTTACAAAGTTAAGATTGTTAGATTTGCATCAATGTAAAATTGAAAGGAATCCTTATGAAGTGATTGGAAGATGCTCAAAACTAGAAGAATTATATTTTGTTCGAAATGAAGGTTCAGGATGGGACAAAGGAGGACAAGTAGCTGCTGTATTCTTGGATAAAAATAATGCTACCGCAGTTTTGCAGAGGTTTCGCATAGAGATCGGAACAGGTTCTTTATTTGCTACAGAGGACTTTTCCACCACAAGAGGTTTACGTGTGACAAATTTTAATATAGAGTGCCTAGTTGATACTACCAATCATTTGTTCAAAGCTGAAAATGTCTTCTCCAAGTTGGCTAAGTTGGATATCTCATTTATGGAGCATTTTGAAACTTTATGGCGTGGTCCACATGTAGGGAAGCTGAACATGTTGTGCAGTCTTAAGGAGTTGGAATTGTACAAATGTCCGATGTTGACGTCAGTCTTTACCTGCGGTGTTGCTCAAAGTCTGGTATTATTGGAAGAACTGAGAATACTATACTGTGACAAACTAAAGCATATACTAACAGATGATGACAAGGTTATTGTTGATCAGAAGAGTTCTACTTCTATATTAGTGTTCCCAAAATTAAAAAACTTTAATGTCAGGATGTGCAATCAACTGGAATACTTAATCCCAGTCTCTTTTGCCAGGGGCCTTGTGCAATTGGAAAGTTTACAAATACAAGATGCCGCAGAATTGGAACACGTGTTTGGCCCATCCGTATCACATCATGAAGATTATAATCAAAAGGGGTTGCAGATCATCCACCTCTCTGCTCTCAAGAAACTCAGTTTCTATACGTTACCAAATATCATTGCTATTTGCCCAGAAAATTATTATCCAGCATGGCCATCTTTGAATGAATTGAAATGGAAGGAATGCCCACGTTTAACCATGATGTCTATCAATAAATGCAATGTTGCTGGTTCACAAGTGATCAAACAACAGGGCGGCACTCCCAAGGAGGTACCACACATTCTAATTACAATTGAGAGTTCTTTCTACGTTATGCTAAATTATGGATTTAACAATTTTATTGTTAGAGGATATATAAATGAAATAAGAGATATCATTATCTTTGATATATCATATCAGTAGCTTATATGCTGTGGCTTATTTGCCTTATAGTTTACCTGCAGGTTTAGGAATTTAAGGAGGCTGTTGTCATTATCAAGTCTTCTAGCATTCTAATTCCATCTAACTTTGTTTCTGATTCTCTCAAACTCTACTTTTACCATGAAATTCAATAGTTATTAACAGTATAGTTAAAAGATACACAGCTTGGCATATAAAAGGAAAAAAAAAAAAAATAATAGTTGTCCATCTTCTCTACACAATTCTTTGTTTTTCTTTTTTCTTTTCACAAGCATATCAAGTAACTCAGATAATCATAGTAGTAACAGATTTTCTTTTCAGGCAGGGATTTGATTATTTGTTATGCAATTTTACATCTCATAAAAGATTGTTAGTTAGATGTACAAAACTAATTTTTGAAAACAGATAACTCACATCCAAATTGACATTGTTTGATTTCAAGAGATCTTAACTAAATGGTCGTCAATTTTTTTCTTAAATCTTAGATGGTCCGCTTGTTAATTATCCCACTTTTTTACAGGAGGAAAAATTGGGTTCACTTGTTATGCTTAACAGCCAAATGATTAAAGAAGTTCCACTTTCAAAAACTCTGCAAAATATGGAGAAACTTTCTGTTATTAAGTGTAAAATTGAAGGCATTTTTCAGCTATCAGGACATACAAGCAGTAGAGAGCTACAACCATTGATATCATGTTTAAAACATCTCTGTTTAAAAGATCTAGATGAAGTTATCTATATCTGCAAGGGTCCTAGAAAATTTATTAGCCTTCAAAATCTTCAAGAACTAAGGGTTCATAGATGTAGAAAATTAAAATTTATCTTCACAGCCTCTACCATGGGAAGCTTGCCTCAATTGGAGTTGCTACATATTGAAGATTGTGATCAGCTAGAGCAAATCATTGAGTATGAGGAACCTCAAAAGATTTTGAATAGCACAGAAACTTATGAAGTGAATCATTGCTCAAAGAACACTTCAATTTCATTTGTTGCAAATGAAGAATTTCCTAATGCACCCCAAAACCTAGGTACCCTTTTTACAATTCATGTGCCCAGGAATTTCTTTCTTTATGTTTCTTGTGCTGTTGTTGGATAGTGTTGATGAGTTACAATGTTATGTTTCAGTGTTTTTTAGATTGAAAGACCTCAAGATTACCAAATGCAACATATTGGAATTTGTATTCCCAGTCTCTTTTGCTCGAGAACTTGTGAAGCTGGAAAAAATGATAGTATGTGAAAATCCTCAGCTAAAATACATATTTAGCCAAAGCAATCATGGGAGTTGTTCATCCTATCAAAGTCAAAACACAATCCAAATTGAGCTTCCTCTTTTGAAAGAAATCTTTGTTGAATGTCTACCAAATATAATAAGCATTTGTCCAAAAAACTATGCTTTTAACTGCCCATCTTTGCAAGAGTTTTCTTTAGACTCACTTGGGTTGCAATTCGTGTCTATGAATACTTTGATGAATGGTTCAGAAGTGAGACTAAGGAATCATAATTCAGCCCAGGTACACCTCTCTTTCTCTCTCTCTCACACGCACCTACTTTTTTTTATTTGCTAATTTTATTTTTATATCCTCTATTTTTGTAATGGGATTTCTTCACTAAAAATTTTAGAAAATCATTTCTCATAATTAAATAGGATGATATCATGCTCATAAAATCCTAATTTCATAATTTCAAAATATAAGATTGGCCAAATCTTTTCTTCTCACATCAGAAAGATATTATATCCATGGTGGAGCCAAAAGGAATAGTTTTGGGTGATCAAATTAATGTGATATATATTTTAAAACCTTAGCTCAATTGGCATGTCATTAGTCAAAGGATCAATATATCCAAGTCGAGGTTTCAAACCCTCTCTAAAGTACTAAGTGCTCTCCCTCCCTTCCTCGCCCACCCCCTTTTTTCTCGGTTAAAACACATTTAATGCATAGAACATTTTGAAATGTTAATATACTCTATACTTTATATGTTGTGGCTCTTATTTGTCTTATAGTTTACCTGCAGGTTTAGGAATTTAAGGAGGCTCTTGTCGTTAGCAAGCCTTCTAGCATTCCATCTAACTTTGTTTCTGATTCTCTCAAATTGTTTTACAGTGAAATCCAACAGTTATTAACAGTATAGTTAAAAGATACACAGCTTGACACATAAATTGAAAAAAGAAAATAATAGTTGTACATTTTCTTTGAACAATTCTTTGTTTTTCTTTTTATATACATATCAAGTAACTCCTTGATAAACTAATATCATAGTAGTAACAATTTTTTTTTTTTTGGGGCAGGGATTGCTTAATTTGTTACACAATTTTATGCCTCATGGAAGATTGTTAGTTAGATTTTGAAAATAGCTCATTTACGTCCAAATTGACACTGGTTGATATTTTTTTTACAGGAGGAAGAACTGGGTTCATTTGTTTTGCTTAGCAGCCAAATGACTAAAGAAGTTCCACTTTCAAAAACTCTGCAAAATATGGAGAAACTTTCTGTTATCAACTGTAAAATTGAAGGCATTTTTCAGCTATTAGGACATACAAGTAGAGAGCTACAATCATTCATACCATGTTTAAAACATCTCTGTTTAGAAAATTTAGATGAGCTGATCTATATCTGCAAGGGTCCTAGCAAATTTATTAGCCTTCAAAATCTTCAAGAACTAAAGGTTCATGGATGTAGAAAATTAAAACGTATCTTCACAGCCTCTACCATAGGAAGTTTGCCTCAATTGGAGGTGCTACACATTGAAGATTGTGATCAGCTGGAGCAAATCGTTGAGGATGAAGAACCTCGAAGGCTTTTGAATAGAACAGAAATTTATGAAGAGGATCATTGCCCAAAGAACACTTCAATTTCATTTGTTGCAGTTGAGGAATTTCGTAATACACCCCAAAACCCAGGTACCCTTTTTACAGTTTATATGCCCATGAATTTCTTCCCTCTTGTTTCTTGAAAATAAATTATTTCACTGCACTATCATTTTTGGCATTAATAATAATAATAATTTACCATGTTATATAATGAAATGCCCAAGTTATACTTTCTAGATATATATCTTATAAAAGTAAATTGGTTCATTCTATTTATTTTAAACTTCAAAGAGTTGCGTCACATTTATAATTTTCTTGCTATAGTAAATTATTTTTCATATACTAAATTTTATTTGGTTTTTCACTTCAAGATAGATATAGTTCTAGAAGATGTATATATATATATATTTTTTGGATGCTTTGATGTAATAGTTTTTTTTACCTAAAAAAAATTAAACTATAAAAATATTATTTTGAATCTTATTTTAATTTGGTGCAATATGAATTTTACTTTATTAGTCATCATAAGATGTGGTTTAGTAGATTTTATTGAAAAATTATAGTTTTCCAATACATAAAATATAATATTTAATATGCATGCAGCTCTATTTCATATGTATACATATTTTTTACTGAATATTAATTTTATCTCACCAACTTCAGCACCAAAGAAATTGCAACTCATTGCTACAACTTCCAAACTTTCACCAATTTCTGCTCCCTCTCACCAACTTCACTTGAATATAACTTTTGACAAAATTATCATAATCACCTTGTCGTAGTTTAAACCTACCTATCATAATAGCAATGGAAGATTTTCAATATTCTTACCTAATGCCCTATCTTATCTTTATTTACTTCTATTCTTTAAACTATAGGAGCATCAACTTCATCTTCAGCAAGGCAAGAGCCACTAGCAGAAGAATTGGTCAAATTTCGTGGTCTTTTCAAGGTTGATGCTAGACATGCTTCCTTGCTGGAGGAGGCATTTTCCAAATATCCACACTTATGGGAATGGCAATGGAGGTTCCGCCCCAAGTACATTAAATGGGGCTATATGTCTTTAGCTGACATGTTGCCGTTTCTAAAGTCAGAGACACCTAAGGCAATGGATGAATCAAGGAGGGAAGAATTTGAAAAACTTTATGCCGAATTACAATCTTTTGGCTTCGACAAAGGATGGCTGACATCCATCCATCAAAGAGTGATGGAGGTGCAAGTTGACAATGAGAAGCTGAAGCAATTGGAAGAGTTGGAATCACGAGAGAATACCTTACAAGATGAACTAAATAATGTAAGGGCCACATTGGCAAAAGTTAGGGATGATCTATCTAAATATGACACTGCATTTGACTTCTAAATCTGTGGACTTTCTAAAGCATCAGGTACCCTGATGCTATATATGAAGAGTTAGCATGTTTCAAATTTCACGTTGCTTATGCTATACACAAAGTGCCTTATAAATGTATAGGTGCAATCAAGATTTTTTTAGCTGTCTAAAGCAGTTTTCTTTCATTTTCGTTTTCTTTTTGCACTCGGTAGTGGCTTGAAAATTTTCTTAGTCTCACATGGAATTGGATTCTGAAAGTATTGAAACTCCTGTTTTATTATTTTATATAGTATTTTGTAACATAAGTAGATGTACTTGCAAAATTTTTTTTTCTCTTTTTTAATACCTATTTTTAGCTTAATTAGAATCTAAGTGGAATTTGACAAAACTATAAATATAAAATATGAATGCTTACTAGAAGTTTATTATTGTATTCACGCTCTTTCATAATTTTTCTATTTCTGGGTGTACTCTATAAGAGTTGATTATGTAATGGAATGTGTTTCAATGCTATGATTAATCTTTAAATTTTTTTTGTGAATGATAACCTTCAACTTTTTATAATATTGTTTAAGAAAATACAAATTCTTTTTGCCCTTTGAGAAGTTGAAACATTTAGTCATTTACCAAAAAAAAAAGAAATTGTAATACCTAATTCTTTATCAAATTTTCTTTATTTGTGGAAAAATATAATAATCCAGCGTGAATGTTCACTCTCATGCTATTTTCATAGTCTATAGAATTAGTTGTATTTGTAATATTAATCAATTTCACATACATTGCTTTTTTCTTGTTCACTTGTACAAAAATGAAGTAAACTCTCTAACTGGTTTACAATATTTGCGGATATATATATAATATTTCAAAATTTAAGACTAAGAACAAAATGTTGCAAAATATAAACCAATAATGAAGGCATAATTGGAGCAGCACTTCTTTGATCGATATTGTGATTAAACCAGATTGCAAAATGGTTATTGATGATTTGCAACGTGTTTCCATAGACTTATCCGGTTCGGAACTTACAAGACTTTGGTTCTCAGTCATGCCCAGCCACCTTGTTGATAGATGGTGGTGGTAGGAGAGTGGAAGAGTTGCAGGGAGAAGGAGGGGCATGGGTGCACCGTGCAGAGAGAAAGAGAGTGTGTGCGTGAGGGAGGAGACGAGGCCATGGATGTGGAGTGAAAACTAGAACGGCCTTGTATTTGGTCTGTTAAGTGCCTTTCTATTTTATTTTCTACAGCAATAAAACGACGCAGTTTTGACCACATCAGGTGCCAAGTCACCTACCACGTAGACACTAACAGCCACGTAAATACTTAATGGTTTACCTGGACTTTTCCATCATACTTGGGTTAATTGAGTTAGATGAAAGATTAAATTGGCTGACAAATAAATATCTTGAGGATTAAAGTGACATCACAAATAAATTAAGGATTACAATGGTAGTATGATAATTTTTCAAGGACCAAAATGACATTTTACTCAAATAAAATTTTTTCACATAGAAAAAATAAAATAAAACTTTTACTTTATTACACTTGCCTTGGTAAGATTTATACAAGTAAATCTTATTATTATTATTATTTAAATTTAAACTATATATATATATATATATATATATATATATATAAATAAGATTGATACAAGTTTCTATATAAATTATTTTTATTTTTTTATCTTAAACAAACTATCTATATAAAGGCAATTTAATCCTCTCCAAATAAAAAGAATAAAGAGAATATAATAAGCTATTGTATGCTAATTATAAAAAGAATTACTTGTTTTACTACAATAATGTTTGTTGTTATAACAGTTCAATTGTCTTTATAATGAAATGGTAAATGCGACAAGTTGTATCATCCAATATCAAGGCAAAAGGTTTTATTCTCCAAAATCTAGTTATGAAAATTAACTCTATCTAGATCGTAGCAAAAATATAACATATATATAACAGAGATTTCATGATATCACATGTGTATGTCATACTACACTGACGTGACAAGTATCTACATCATCTGAGGCATATATTATGATCATGGCCACTGGATCAATTCTACAACCAACCGAAACTGCTGTTTTGAATGGACTTTGTAGATTTAACCCTGTAGTTAATGAAAAATACAAAAAGACCCATAAATTATTCCCCATGTGAAGGTGTGGTGAGGAAGAGATGTCATCAGTGGTGAACTGAAGATGCCTATGAGGAAGTGACACCATTGGTAGACTGAAGATGTCGGTGGGGAAGCGACCGGCCGGTGACAAAGTTACGCCGGTAGTGAATTAAAGATGCGATGTTTTCGTAGTTTGAATTAAAATTTTCAACAAAATAGTTACAAATCTTAAAGTTGGCAAGCCTGCCTTATTGATTTGTTTGCCTTTATAGGGAGATTGAATTTGTCAATGGATTTGTTTATGGCTACTAAGAGTTTGACATTTGCATATAATTAAATAGTCTCGATGATGAATTTATTTTTTCAGTCGAATCTTGGCACACATTAATAAATATTTATTATTAAAAAATTTATGTTTTTGTTAATTTTTTTTTTGTGCTTTGCAACTTTTGATTTTTTTTTTTATGCTTCTAAGTTAATTTTGTCTTATTTATCTTTTTCTTTTATTTATTTTTTTTAATCGCCCATTATTTTAAGTTATGTTTCATAAACAAAATAGAATAATAAGTAANTATTACCAATATTCACCCTGACATGGTTAATACTAGAAGCATCAAACATGTAAATTAATAAACTATATGTGCCAACTGTCTAAGTAACAATGTATCATCCAAACAAAATCTAATCAAAGTAACATTTCCAAACCGAAGAAGGAAAACAAAAAGCAAAAAAGAGAAAGGAAAGAAAACGTAAAAGATCTAATGCTACAACTCGGCAATTTGACAAAGTATTCTTTGATAACACATGGAAGCTTCTTTGTTTGTTTAATTTCTACACTGCCTTTCCTTTTGGCGCCTTCTTTTTGAGCTGTCTCCTGGGAATTGAGTTTTTCATCCCTATGAAGAATAGTAAGGCGCCAAAAAGTGCTGTGCTCTGCCATAAAAAGGAACCCAATTCATAAGTTTTCACATGAATGAAACCATCAGAGCATTAAAAACGAATAGTATAACAAAAGTTTAGACAAACCTGCATGAATTCATTTAGTAGTAGACTGTATTCAGGCTTGTTAGGTCTATAGTTGTAGAAATCATACAGAAGTGGAGTGGTAAGCGCCAGATCCATCATAGTTGAGCAATGTACCCCAACCAATGCTGTGAACTACTAAGTTATGTATGATAAACTCCTATGATTATTTTTGAAGCTACCTTATCTATTTGCAGTACTTGCTCAAATCTTGACAAAGAACTTTGCTCGCATCCACCACTTTCACAGATCCTTTCTTTATCAATTCAGCCAACTGCAAGAATTGGCATTATTAGATATAACTCATCATTACTATATGATGCACAGGCACAGATAACCATTAATTTTAGAACATGAAACTCACCTCATCTTCTGTTTGTTCAAATAATCTGGTCATTGTACACACAAAAGGTTAGTGCACAACTGCTAATGAAGTTTGAAATACCACTTGTAGCGAAAAGCTAAAGGAAAACATAGATACCAGAAGGATCTCTGGTCATAAGAACAGGAACGGTTAAGGCATGAGTTGACCTCTTACCTTCCGCAATAAGAAGATATATCTTTTGAATACGCACGAGCTTCCTGCTTATAGAATGTTTGTTCAGAATACTTGAGAATTATTGAAACCAAGACAGAAATATTATTTTACAAAATTAAAAAAAGAAAAGGAAAATAAGTACACAAAAGAGTGCTAAATGCTGCAAGAAGCATGCCAATGCAAGAAACTGAAATAATTCACAGATTTTTTAGGTATAGTGTGACACAAACAATACTCAGTATGGAATTAAAATCTTTCACCCTAATACTTATGCCTACCCATGGTAAAATTGTGAACTTCAAAACCAGACATTGGACTATATGCAACAAATTGAAGAATGACCTTAGGAAAAGCTCAAAAAACAAAGATTCTAAAAAATTTGACGAATGAAATTAAGACTGTCTTTCCAGTTTTTTGGAGGCAAACCAATCAGACTCCCCAAAGCATTTAAGATAATTTATATTCCTCTCCTGTATATGACGAATCATTGAAATATAAAAATCTCCTATACATTCAGATACACACAGAGTAAAGGTTAGTGTCTTAGCCCCAAAATACTATAACAGAAAGGACTAATACACAGAGTAAAGCATTTGATTTGTTAATATTACCATGTAAGGACTGACCAAAATCAAGAGCCCCAATATTAGCACAACCAGAGAGCACTGCCACCATTGTAACTGCATTAGGATGAGCTTCCATATCTGCTTTCATTTGCTTAAAAAGCTCCAAAGCCTGAATTGAAGTTCCTCCCCGAACACAACCAGTGATCATGGCTGTCCAAGCAATTGCATTTCTTTCTGCCATTTTGTCGAACAGTTGACGCGCAGAATGCAGATTATTACACATTATAAACCCATCGAACAAACTAGTCCAAGATGTGATATCTTTATTCTCATCTTCTCAAAAATTAATAAAACAACCTCAATTTTTCCATTACGGCAATAAATATCAATCAGGGCATTACCTCTTTGTAAGAAGGGTTTTGGGGAAGAAAGTAAGGAATAGGGATATAAAAGAAAAGTCCTTAAGTCAAAATGTTTCTACTTTTCAGTTTTCACGAGAAAACTAATATCAAATTAGGAAATCGTCTTTCTTTAGAATTTTTTCTCTTTTAATAAACGGAGATTCTATGATACTATGTAAGTATGTCATACTACACTGACTTGACAAGCATACATAATTTTTATATTTTATTATATATAAAATATAATTTATTTAATTTTTTAAACAAACTTAAAAACAGTTAATTTGTACACATGTCATTCATTTATTGGTTATTTCTATGTAGTATGACATACTACATAAATACTAAAAGTATCTAAGAAACCTCCTTTAATAAACTGTTTCCTTTTAATGGGACGTTGGTACAAAGAGTCATTTTTCTTTTAGTCAATTTTACAAAAAATTGCTTAAATTGGATATAAACGGAAAAATTTACCATATATATATATATATATATATATATGTATATATATATATACACGAGGATTCTATGATACTACATGAATATATCATACTATATTGATGTGACAAATATGCATAACTTTTATATTTTATTAGATATAAAATATAATTTAATTTATTTTTTAAACAAACTTAAAAAATAATTAATTTGTACACGTGTCATTCATTTATTACTATTTTTATATAATATGACGTATTACATAAATATTAAAAATATCTAAGAAACCTCTATATATATATATATATATTTATTTATTTATTTATTTATTTATTTGTTTGTTTATCATAAGGTAGTCTTCACACTTTTTGCTCAAATTTTAATATGCTCTGGCCACTAATATTTTTAATAGGATTTAAATTTTTGATATTACTTGAGGATTTATTATATATAGAACTTAATTTTTCAACTAAATCACGTCTAATAATTTACCTTATATATTTGTATAGAATATAGATCTCTTAATAATTTTTTTTTTAATATAGTGAAAACTATATAACATAAATAATCTATCTCCTCCTAAAACTGTTACTCTTAATAAAATTTAAACTCGATACATTTTAGATGAAGTCCTAATCACTCAGTTTACAAATTGTTCATAGGTTAAACAGAACAAAAAGTGGAAAGATGAAAAGCGCTCCGAGTCGAGTCCAACGTGCCAGCTGTGTTTCTCTTGTTCTCCTTGGGTCGCTGCCGATTAGTTCCCGCTCTCGAAGCGAAGAATATAGCAGCAGAGATTCCACCTTCCCCCGCGGTAAGCAATCTCTTTCTCGCTTTCTTCTTCTTCTAGGAAACCCAATTGATCCATTTCCAAATTCTCTTTCCCCTTCCCCTCAACAATCGAGATGATAAGCACAACTGTGAATTGCTTTCTCTTCAGAATTTGAATTCAATTTTTGTTTCGTAAAGGCTGTGATCCACCAAAATTATCAGGTAATATATTGTTTGGGGGTTTTTTCTGAGGAAATGTGGGAGCTGAATAAAGGGTTGAGACTCTGTTAATTTTAGATATGGGTTTACTTTTTATGATATATTGATTTGAATTTGAAATGGTGGGATTAGTATGGTTAACAATTTTATTCAGTTAGCATACTACTTCTTTGGAATTCGTTACCTGTATATGACAAGCTCAATTTTATTTATGAAGAACAAAAGTCACAGTTGATCCTACTAAATTGCAATGGTTGGCTATCAAGAATGAATTATTTACCAAGGATAGGATGGCTGATTGGGGGTATATATTGGATAGGGGAAAGCTATTAATGTGACCCAGTGGACCAAAAGTTAATCAGGGCTGATATGCCAGTAATTGCCTGCTGTTAATTTGTTGTTGTTGTTTTTTTTTTTTTTTTTTTTTTTTTTTTTTT
>QAOA01003636.1:72157-86223 GCA_003255065.1 Cercis canadensis | reverse complement strand
AAAAAAAAAAGTATATTGAAATAGAATAAAATAACTAAATAAGAATTGATTGATGACTATTTGACTTGCAACGCAGTGTTGGGTGAATGCAAGTGCTGGTGAAGGTGGGTTAGTTCATTTGGGGAGTGGCATCTCTGAAACTTCCATAATGGATCTTGATGGAGGGAGTTCCTCAACAGTTGCCATAGGAGTCCAGCCAATATCATTACAGTCAAGAAGACGCAGAGGTGTGATTTCCCTGTCTTTTATGGCAGGTTTATTATTTCTGTCATCTTAGGCAATGAGTTATTATGATACTGCATAGATGGCTTTTTGATAGATGCTTTTATATTCATATGCTACAATTATATAATTAATGAATAAATGCTTGGTTTTCTTTTAATATGTCCTTGGCAGTATCTAGACAGTTCAGATCATAGTAGGTTCCTTATGTAAACGGCCTACGGTGGAGTGGTTTTCCTAAGCTATTTCGATGAGGATCAAGAATGTATTTGTAAACTATTTCAACTAGGATCTGGAGATAGATAATAGTTATTGATAGGGACAAAGAAAATTGGAGCATTTCACTTTTGGATGTTCTGTTAAATCAATTGCTTATGGCAAAAAATAAAAAAAGGAAGTCATTTTTTTTAGATTTCAGTCTTATGTTTAAGCTTTGGCACTACACATATAATTCTAAGAGATGTGGCTGAGTAAATATTTCAAATATTTATTTACATTTTCAAATCTCAGTGTTGTGGTTATTTCTGGAAAGAAATGTAGCATAAAGAGTTCTTAAATATGGTTCTGCACTTGATGTAACCTAACTTTTAACCTTGTGTGTGTATGTGTGTGTGTGCATGGGCGCAGATGTGTGTGTGTGTGTGTGTGCATGGGGGCAGATATGTGTGTGTGTCTGTGTGCCCGTGTGCCCGTGTGTGTATACATGTACCTATAGGGCTGCACATGCTGCAACCTTTTTGACCTTGTGTTTGTGTTTGTGTGTATAGGGTTAGGATCAATTGACACTGGTGTAAAACTTAATATGCTTACACCATTAAATAACTTCTCATAGAATGAGTTTTACATGAACCTATATGTGAAATCATAACTAATTTTAAAACCGATTTTACTAAGTACTTAATTGGGTGCATATTTGGAGTATCTGAGGGTGTGTCCTGTTTCAATGCATTCCCTGTGCTTCTCATCTGTGTGAAAATGTACTCTGTATTGGAGGAATAATTAAATTTATTGTGGTATTTAACGTTTACCAAGACTAGAAAGAAGTCAGGTTTGTTCAGTAATTTGATTGCCTATTGCCTATTGCATATCAGACGTTTCCTCTTTAGACTGCTTTCTGGATGTGATGCTCCTCTTTTTTTCTTAATACCTTTTCTTCCTTATTTAAACTTGTACTGAATGCCATTGTGGTGGTTTTGCAGCTTATTATCTGTTTACACAGCAAAACCTGCCTGCTTGTAAACCTGTCCTTACACCAGCAACGGTTATTTCTTTGACAATATCTATCTTAATTTTTCATGCTGCATTATTCCATAAAGTGTGCAATCTGAATGTCAATCATGTTTCTCTGCAGGTCATTGCTACATTTCTATTAATGGGTTTCATTTTTATCCCTGTTGGGCTTGTTACACTTCGTGCCTCCAATAGTGTAAAACACATTGCCACTTGCTGTTCATATTTTGCAGTGACTGTTTTTTTTGTTTCTCTGTTCTAAAGCCTCATGCTTATTGCAATATTTGTTTGACCTATGGATTTGTAGGTTGTTGAAATTGTTGACAGATATGACATTGAGTGTGTACCGGAAGAATTTAGGACCAACAAGGTTGGATATATCAGAGATGGCTCAATATCCAAAAACTGTACTCGATTCTTAAAGGTGATAATTGATTTTTTTTTTTATCACATCATATGGTGAATGCCTCTGCAGTTATTATTTGAGCTTCCTGAAACCTTAAGATATGTGCGATTAAAAAAATAAAAATTACTTCTGCTTGATCCCGCTCTTTCTGTCTTTTTTCTTTTTAATGGAGTGCTTAGTTTCCTCTTTACCATTCTTGAAAGTGTCAGAGAATCAGCAAATGCCATTATTAACGGTTTCTGTGGTAGTGCCTATTATTTTAAGGTCGACTATGAATATGGAGAACTAAATTAGATGAATCAGATGGTGGTCTCATGAGCCTTTACTATGAAGCACAGGATGATAGAAATTTATAAGAAACATCTCTGCAGTGAAACATTTTTTGACTGAAGCATTTCAGGCAGTGTTGAAATGGATAGGAACTGTGAAAAATGCTGTGAAACTGTGAAAAAATGCCTAAGAGCTTTTCTGAAATATGTTGTAACTTGGCAAAAAGTGCTCAAATGTGTCAGTGGCCCTAAAAACTTTAAGGGCATATTTTCATGTTATTAAATCTTAATTAGGCATTATGATATGTTGTGTGATGCCTGAGCCCTAAGATCTTGTTTTTAGGGGACCTTGTGCATTGGATGTGGAAGGACACTGGGAATAGCTCACAAAACAAATTAAAAATCATTTTTAGGATTTACTGTGAGAATTTTTCGATGTAGAGAAGGACATATAAGGAAGAGGATGAAAGAAAAGAGTTGAATTTTAAGTGATTGTGCCTCAAATAATTCAAGATACTGTGCCTCTTTTGTTGCAAAGTTACGATTTAATAATTTGTAAGAATACTGTGACATCTGACAGCTTTATGGATTCTAGCACCTCTACTAGAAAAGCAATGAAACCTCTGACTACACAGCTTGAAATTAGGGTAAGTTGTTAAATGTCTTTGAAATATATGAGTTGAAAATTTGTTAAGTTGCAGAAATTGATCTTGTTAGACTTATCACTCTTTTAAAATCTGATTGACCTTAACTTGGTCATGATATTATGTAATTCTTGCCTAAAGGAGAAGAAGACGTGAATATTGCAATGGGAAATGATGCAGTTGTATATTAGCATCAAGGAGGCCTAAGTTTGTGGATCAAATTGTTCTCAATATTTTAGCTTCTTTTGACAGAGCCATAATATTATGACATTGCTCAAAATGACAATTTACTGTATGATATTTGGAGTTTGCATATACTCTTCTGGTGTTATTGCACTTTCAGAACATTCTTTATTTCTTACTTTTCCCTCCTTCATTTCAATCCTAATTGAGAATTTTGGTTTGCCTACCAAACTACCAGTTGCTTGGCTGAAAGAACTACGTGTAAAGTTATTGCTGGTGTGTTGCTTACCCTCTCTAATTTTGCATTGACAACTTGTCTCTAGGTACATAAACCAATGAGAGCGCCAATTTATATCTATTATCAGCTTGATAACTATTACCAAAACCACCGACGGTGAGGGTTCTTTATTTTCTTCTTTTAAATAGAGTGATGAACTCATTTGTCAACATTATGTTTTTACCCTCTAGTCCTGTCTGTTTCACATTCATATCCTTTCATTTTGTTTCTTCATTTGTTGGTTTTGACATACAAATGGTCTGTATATCATTACCAGTCTCCTCAACAGAGCTAAGCTGTATTTTGTTCCTGTTATGAGAAAATTTTGGTTACAGTTGTCATTACACATGCCTGCTTTATTATCATTGTTTCTTGTTAAAGGCTCTCTTTGGATTGATAAACAATTTTATTGTGAAAGAAAAGCCTTCATGGTTAATTGGCATCCAAAAACGGACACTAAATTTAACAGCCTAGTATTCCAATCTGGTAGGAAAAAAATACAATGCTGGTTTTAAATGACAGTTGAATTACAAATTGAGCTATCGTTTGTGTTAAGTTATTGGATGAATAATGATTGTTGCAATGGCTTTCTTGTGTATAGTTTATTCTAGTGTTTATCTTTCATCTGGTTGAAGCGGGAAAGTTTTTAAGAGAGTCTAGTTCACTCTTCTCTTGAAATGATTCTAGAGATCTTCTAGTGTTATGCCACTAGTGTCCTAAGCCATCTTTACACTTTACTTTTTTCTAAACTCCAACCCTTCTCTCCCTCAGGAAGAACATATTTCCCAATCCCCAATTTAACCTAGCTATACTAAATTATGTTCCTGTGTACTCTTAAATGTGTTCTCACAGTTTTTAAATTTTCCTTGACATTTTTGAGTTTGAAATATTAGTTTTGGCTTTTCTGTCCCAGTTTGAATTTCTTGAATTTCAGAAGGTTTTTGGCAGAAAGAAAGAAGGCAAAGCCTTATGGCAGTGCGTGATGTATTCTACACTTTGGCTTATTTGGTTGGAGTAAAATGCTTGGATTTGTTAAGAGAAATATCTATCCTTAGATTTATTGTGTCATAGGATTGTGTTTATGGGCTCTCTGTGGTGCTATGTACATGGTTTCATTAAGGGGATATCCTTAACTGAGAGAATGGAGAGCCATTCTATTTTAATGTTTTCTCTGTGTCTATATATATATATATATGTATATGTGTATGTATATGTATATAGCTGTCTTTCTTTTGTTCATGGAGGATATCTTATCCTTGTCCTCCTCCTTTGCATCCCTCCTTTCTATAATGAATTTCTTCTTCTATTAAAAAGAAAAAGAAACATTTTTGAATTTGACTCTATTTTGTTGACACATTTTGAGTTGAATCATAGAAAAGCTCATTCCACCTGTTCTTACATTTTGGAAAATTATTGCTGCCAATGTGGTTCAGCAAGTACTTTACCTGAAAGCATTTCAGATCATTAAAAGAGGTTTTTCCAAATTATAGAGTCTAAAAGAAATATTTTTTCCACTTAATTCATACCTGAAACTTATGTTGAATGTTCACAGATTTACTTTCATCTATGTGCTTTTATTCCCTGCTGGTCACTGAATTCCTCCAAATTTGCTCAGGTATGTCAAAAGTAGAAGTGATCAGCAGCTCTTGCATGGCCTTGAGTACAATGACACCAGTTCTTGCAAACCTGTGCAGTCCTCTGATGGTCTCCCGATAGTACCTTGTGGGCTGATTGCATGGAGTTTCTTCAATGATACATATAGATTCAGTCGTGGAACATCAGAATTGAAGGTCAACAGGAAGAACATTGCATGGAAGAGTGATCGGGATCACAAATTTGGGAAGCATGTTTACCCATTTAATTTTCAGAATGGGACTTTGATTGGCGGTGGAAAACTGGATCCAAGTGTTTCTGTAAGTACTAGCACTTTCCAACAATATATTGTTCTTTTTTTTTTTTCTTTTTTTCCTTGTGCTCTTTTGCTTGAATATGACATCATATAATTATGATTTGACCTCATCTGCAATGCTATTGCTGTATATTCTTCTTCTTCTTCTTCCTCTTCTTTTGGCTTTTTACTGAATGCTGTATATTCACCTATTGACAGTAATCCCTGGTGGTTAAGATATAGTGGTTCACCAATAATATTATAAACAAGAACAGGTTTTATCATTATTATGCATTAGGATATTAATATTTTCATTTTCTTGCTTAAAAAATCAGTTGCACCGTTAGAGAATGTATCTACAACTGGAATTTTGATATTTACATCATATAGGTTATTTGTCTTCAATTATATGCAGAAAATATTAAGGGTATTCACTTGTTCCAGTTTACTTTTAGATTTTCCTTGAATCATTGAGCTCAGACATATTACTTCAAGGACATTTCATTGTTTAAAAAATGGACATCTCTTTTACATCTTAGACATGTCTTTCCTCTTCTAAATTTTTTGATGTACAGATTCTAACAGTTCTTCCCTTGTGTTATTCTGCTTCTCTGTTTTGGCTGATTTGATTCACATATTTCAGCTTAGTGATCAAGAAGATTTTATAGTATGGATGCGCACTCCTGCTCTCCCTAGCTTCAGAAAGTTGTATGGTAGAATTGAAGAGGATTTGGACAGAGACGATGTTATCGTAGTCAACCTAAAGAATAACTACAACACTTACAGCTTTGGTGGAAAAAAGAAGCTGGTTTTGTCAACATCAAGCTGGCTGGGGGGAAAGAATGACTTCCTTGGAGTTGCCAATGTAGTTGTTGGCACATTTTGTATATTAATCTCCATCATCTTCTTGTTGCTTCACATGAAAAATCCTAGGTAATAATAGTCTATTGACATGGAATATGGTTTTGTTTTGTTTTTGTTTGTTTGTTTCTTCTTTTTGCTTTTATTTTTTTATGTGATCCAAAATGGGATGTATTATTATTTTACAGACCCCAGACCACTTTATCATATAATTGCCTGAAAGGTGCTTAATGCTTACATGCTTTCTTTTCCCCTTTTCCAGTTTTCATTTTGACTGTTTAGTTTCCAGTACACTTAGAAAACACCATGATAGCCTTTCAGTTCTATTCCATCTGTGACATTTCCTTTTATGGTTTTATTAGTAAGTTGTTTTGGGGTGCTTTCAATTGAATCTGAGTCAACCAAGTCTGCTGGACAACTTGGGCTAGCAATATAACTCACATATCTACACCAGTTATTGTAAATATATAATCAAAACTGAAAATATAGTCATGAAGTTGTATGTAACAGAAAAAGTACGTGTTTGTACATATTATCCATATTCATGAAGAATGCCCATTAATTATTGGGAATTTGCTGACACTTCATGTCCCTGTCCTGCTCATCCTACAATCTATTGGCATTGATTCTCCGTTACATATTTTGTGCTTTGACGTTCTCTATAATTGCTGTATATTTCTGTTTGCAGATCTTATGCGGACACAACTGATGTATCTTGGAACAGGAAAAGCATTGGAAGCTAATAAGGTACATTGGTCATAATCTCTTTTGCAAGATTCAATTAAAGCTTTCACAGTTAATTGTAAATGGAAATGCAATGCAAACTTTCCCTTGGAGTTCAAATATATTGAAAAGAAAAACTTAGTTGTCATTTTATATTGCAACACAGTTTCACAGCACAGAGTTGCTAAAACGTTTATTAAATCAACATGCATGGAATATTGGGTTGCTATAACCTATCAGTGTATATATTTTAAGGAAGTTACTAGTAGCCTGATAACTGTATGCAGCAGAGATAAACTGTGATGGGCTTCATTTGAAATGATCATATACCAATCTGTTTGACAGATTAATCATTCCATTTACTAGTGTATACAACAATGGTGGTCCTTTATTTCTTTTCGTCATTGATTCGATCACTTTTAGATGTTTTAAGTGTTTGTGATATTTGGGTGCTCATGATTTAGAAATTTACAGAAATCATCTATTGAGCTTGAAGAGGTGAAATACACAAGGATCTCTCTGTTTTAGAATTTACATCCAAGAATTTTCAAGAGGATCATCTACCTAGTTTCCATCAATGTCCTTCTTCATCTAAGAGCAATGGCCATTTTTGCAGAAGTTGGCCAGCGACATTTTACATGATGCGGCTAATCTAAACTATCATACAGAGAGAACCATGTATATAGATGGAATCACACATTAGGCAAATCAGCTTGTGGGATCTTATAATGAAGAAAATGTTTGATATCTGAACATCAAGATGATGGATACCTGTTAGTCACGGGCTTATCTGTATCTTCTATCTGATTATTGCTGCTTTCTTTGTTCTCACTATAGGTAGTTGCTTTCATATGCCACTTCCCTATTTTTTTTCCTCTGTAAAGTAACATTGTGTTGATGTAATAAACACTAAAGAAAGAGTTAAGAAGATATACTAGACACTGGACAGAGAACCAATTAGTGGATTGCTTTATTATCAAGAAACATTTTGCTTTATTTTTTATATGTTGGTGGTATTTTTTATAATTTCCTTTCTTTGATGGAATTGGCTTAATGTTGGACTCTAATTCAGAGATAGTTGTTGCCTTTGTCATTTTCATAAGGCACAATATTCTGTGATCTTTGTGGGAAAGGTTCCCTTTGTTATCAGAAGGTTAGACTCTATCAACATCAACATGATCAACAAAAAGGGATGCATGGTGCTGTACAAGGTGGATCTGTTGAAAATTTGTAATAAAAATTGTCTTTTTTTTTTATTATTTTTTTTTTTATTTTTTTATAATGATGCATTCTGTTTTCATTTCCACTGTTGTTATCATGTTCAAGAGTGAAATGAAAATATATTCAACCCATTTCATTCACATTTCTCTTGCAATTTTCTGTCAGTTTACTTTCCACATTTCGTATCAAACACTTAAAACCAAAAAAACCCATAAAGTATGAGGCAAGTCAATTTTTAGGATTAGTAAAATTTGACTCAACAATTTCTAGATTCTTTTAGATGTAAATCCCTTCTAATCGGTGACTAAAATGTTAATAGCAGTCTTCCCTGGGGTTTAATTCTCATATTGCATCTAGAAGACTAAGGACAAGATTCATAAGAAAATAAATGCGATTGAGAACATATCATAAACAAATGATTTCAGTTGAAAATGAACCAAAAGTGGAGTTTATTAATGTAGATTCTAGAGAGAATTGTTCTACACGGAAGAAACATCTTTCACACTTTCTGATTATTAAAATATGTTTGCCTTATAAATTAAGAATGGGTTCTCTTCGATTGAAAGGGAACACCCTCTTCCCATAAAAAATAAAANACCCTCTTCCCATAAAAAAATAAAAAATAAAAAAATAAAAAATAAAAGAAGAAGAAGAAAGAAATAGAAACTATTCAATGCAACATACAAGATGTAACTTAAATTAATAAATAAATTATTTTAATATTTAAAAAAAAGGGGTTTAACCATTAGCACAATGTAATGAAAGTTATCTAACTTTTGAAAAGAAAAATCTAATTGAATAAACAATTTAACTTGATTAGAGAGAGAGAGAGAGAGAGAGAGAGAGAGAGTTTATTTAAGTTATGTTGTCTATATAGTTAATTACGAAATTATATAGGTGTATTAAAAATATTTAAACTAAGTAAAATATTTTTCACTCTCCTGTTTTTATACATAATATACATAGCTTTTTTTTTTTTTTTCTCTATTTTCAAAATTTACAGATACCTTTCTTGAATTTTTGAAAAAATGCTACAACTTAGTCCAATTGTTAAGTCATAGTCAAAGAGAACAAAAATAGTATAAATGTCTATAGTAACTTTAATTAGCTGTTAAATTCTGGCAACAAGTTCTTGAAAATGTTAAATAACCAGAATACTGTTATAACTGTTACCAAAATTTGACTGTCAAAATTGTTGCTAAAATTTAACTATTAAGTAAGAGTATTATGGACATTAATTTTACATTAATTTTATCTTTTTTGACTATGATTTAACAGTTAACTAAATGCATTGAACCAAGTTATAGTGTTTTTTTTTTAAAAAAAAAGTTTATAGGAGGGTAGGTTTTAAAAATAGAATTTAGAACACCTTAAATTGCAAAGATATAGCTGTCTTCCAATTAAAGACATGTTCAATTCAAACAAGCATTTCACATGGTCATATTTCTATCATTAAATAGTTAGTGTTTCCAAGCAACTTTCTTAGAAGTTACCTTCTTATTTCCTTCTATTGCGGGCTTAACCACAATTAGAGTTCTAGAAATCGCCTATAAAATTTAGATTTCCTTCCCCACTTTGTCTCCAATACCATTGACAATTAGCTTTCACATCTTCCCACAACCCTTCGTAACAAAACTCTCTTCTACTAAAGATCAAATTACAAGGATCTGCTCAAGTTTGCTGTTCAAATGGTGAAGAAGATGAAGCTCATGTACAACAAGGGTGAAATTGCACCAGCCCTTTTCATACGTCTCACAAAATGCTCAAGCTCTCCCAAACTAGAGCCCATTATTGAAGAGGAACCAGAAGTTATTGAATCTTTGCATAAGGGTGTTGTGATTTCTCTTCCTTTGCTCCT
The DNA here is from genome assembly GCA_003255065.1 of Cercis canadensis. NCBI lineage: Eukaryota > Viridiplantae > Streptophyta > Magnoliopsida > Fabales > Fabaceae > Cercis > Cercis canadensis. The sequence goes on along the minus strand of QAOA01003636.1, from coordinate 76,441 downwards.
CACTATGCTTCGGCACCTTTTCCTATTCAGAGGATTGGCTTGATGGTTGACATGGTCTTTTGATGAATCTCAATGAGTTTCTGCCTATATATTGAAGGTTAATTATAAGGAGAGCAGAAACATTGGTTGAAGAAATGCATATGAAATTCATGCTACGAAAAGAACAGTGCTAGGGCTATGTTGCTTGGATTACAAGGTTTTTTTTAAGCCAATATGGATTCATTGAGAAGGTGGGCTCCATCAATTGCGCGTTGGATGATGTTGTGATCAACATGGCAGTATTGTGTAGAATATAGGAGAAATACTTATATACACTGAATTTTTATGTGCTTGACTACACTTCGAAGCATGTAATATTGTTTACCAGAATTCTTCTATTTTGTAGACTCTTCCACTCATGCTTTTTTAGTTTCTCTGCCAACTACTATCAACCATGAATTTGTGCCCTCAAAATTACTGGGATTAAATAGTATGGCAGCTGAAAATGTTATTAGAAATCTTTGCTGTTTGAAGTTTTTCTAATCTTTACCACAAAAAAAAAGTTTGTAGATTGAAAATTATTATTTTGATGGACAAGTTTCACATGGTTCGTTTAATTTTTTTTTTTTTGGGGATATAATTTGCTCCCTGTTTTCCTTCCTTTGTTGCATCGATCATTTGGTCTTTTGATTAACGTAGTAAGTTGCATGCTTTAAGGTTTTATGCATTTTTTATGTACCAACGATATTTTTTTTTGTTGAAATTTTAGTTGGAATAATTTTTCTTTCTATCCAAATTCTAACGGTATTTTTTAAAAAAATTCTAACAAAAAATTTCTGTTGAAATCCAGATTTTTTCTTGTAGTGCAAGGTTCTTGGATCATGCTGCCAAAGCATAAGTTAACCATGCAAGGATTTGTAGAAAATTTCAAAATATGGAGAGAAAAAAAGACCACAAAATGTTAGGCAAGACATTTCCAGAAAATATTCTTTAGTATAGTAGTTTTCTCTTTATTTTGTAGATGGCTTTATTGAATTCCTAACCCTAGGATACAAAGCTTGACCAAAGTACGAAGAATCTGATTTTTATAATCCAAAGGATAATTAAATTACCTACACCTTACTTGAAGTTTGATAAGTATCTCTTCTTAATTATTTCACAAAATTAAGAGGCTGCAGACCTCAAATAGAAGCTGTAGACTTCTTGCAAAAGGGAACTAAGCTATGGTAATTAGATTGGTGGGCTTTGGTCCAAGGGTTAGCTATACCAGAGAATGCTTCAAGTATCTCACCTTAGTTGATGTCGCAGCAAATTGTTTATGTCTTCAAGATGCGCCTATTTGCCTTGAGATAGGACAACGATTCCCATCAACAAGGGTATTTCTTTTTTTTTTTAAGTCTGTTGGAGGCTGGACAACTGGGGTAGACTATTTCCTCCCAAAATCTCACCCTATTATCTAAAAGAGAGTCTTTCAAACTGTTTTTGAATTATTCAATTCATTTATAAATCATATTCGTGTAATATTTGATGATTTGTTAATTCCTCCACTTTTGATAGGATTTGTAAATTGTTCTGTTTTACTGCTCTAGAACAGCCTTTATACTCTGTTGGATGATACATCAAATCTCCTTCGCTTTAGGCTTTGAGGTTTTTCAATGGCTGAAGTTATGATTCCCCTAATTTCCCTCAAGTGAGGAGACCCCACTTGGCAATTGGCATCCCCGTCAAGGTGATACTAGTTATCAAGTGGCGTCACCCACAAGATGACTCCTCTTGAAAAGTGGCGTCCCTTAGTACAGTTTTTCAGTGGAAACTGCCATGACAAAGACAAACATTCTTGTAGGGAATTATATGATAATTGGCGTCACTTTAAGAGGACATTTGATAGGCAAATTTTTTTTAATTTTTTAGAAATCTCAACTTAAAAATCCTAAGTTCTCATATTTGCTGTGAATTTTAAATTTTTTTAAATAACATTCTCAGGAAACTAACATTCCCAAGAATATCTTTTGGTTTAGTTCCCACCAAAATATTCTCATGTGAGAGGTGGAAATCTGTCACACAAAAATCGTATGCAAGTGTACATATCACGAGCAAGTAATATAGTAGTAAATTAAGTATTTTCCCATGAGCACTATGACTATTAAGTATCAAAATTGTGTGTATTCTAATTTTATCTAGACAATTAAGAGTGAATATCAAGCACTAATTTAAAAGCAAAAATACTAAACAAGTAAAAATATGGATGAGAAAGATTCAGAGTTTTTGATTTCATCATAACTAATATTGGTTTTCATTCCTCATTTCTTAATCTATATTTATCTCTCTAATTGTTAGCAAAGATTCCTTAATTTATTCATTAGTCTCTCTCAAGGTTTAATGAAAATATTCTTAAGTTATAAACCCATTATATTTCTATGTGAGTTACGAATAACTAAAAAATTCATTTAATTCTATAAATTTCTTTAATTGACTACGATGGGGGTATATTTCTATCATACATGTAACCTATAATATTTATTCTAATGAATTAGACACACAAATCTTCTTACAATCTCATTGTGATTAATTTATCAACTAATTAGTGATCAAATAATTAGAAGTATGAAAAACAAAGATAAACACTCATATACAAAAGATAAAATCATAAATTAATTATAAAAAGAATTACAATCATTCATAATTAGACTACATCATAGTCCTAGAAAAAAAATTAGTTTATAACAATAAAATACAATATAATTAAAAAAATACTAAACATCGATAAAAGAGAAAAGAGAATAAAAATTCCATATAGAAGTCAAGATTAGCAGCTGCCAATCCTTTCTCCAAACTTTATCTTGCCTTTTTCCAACTCTCAAAATGTTTAAGAATTCATTTCTAAAACCTAAAAGTCTTATTTAAACTTTTTACAAAAATCCTAATTAATTTAGAAATAAAAATCACCGCCTAATTTAGTCATGATATAGCAATACAGCCCTTAAATACAGGGGCTCGATGCAGCCCTTAAATGCAGGGGCTCAGGCCCTTGGAGTGTAGCGTCGCAACTCGAGTTCTAGCATTGAGGCGCTTCACTTCTGGCTTGTTGGTAAGATACAAGCGCTACAGCTCTAAGAAGCAAAGGCTATGGTTCTTGGTCTCTATGATCTGGAGAAAATGTGCTAGAGAGCTGCAGCTCTAGCTTTTTGGAATCATTCTTCTGAATAATGCAGATTTGAAAACTATTTATACATATATCACATATTTAAAACAATTTCTTTAACTATGGCAAATTTTTTTTCTTCTTTTTTTTTGTTGAGTGTGGCATTTTCAACAAATAGTTGATTGTCGAATTTCTGCTGAAGCTCATGTGGAGTGCCGCACTTTGGAAATTTTTTTTTTTTAAACCTTGTATGAAGAGTCGCATTTTCACCCCCTTGGAGTCCCATTTGGGGTGAAGCACATGTGGAGTACCGCACTCCACATGTGCTCCACCGTCCAAAATGCGACTCCATGCAAGGTAAAAAATAAAATAAAATTTCCAAAGTGCGGCACTCCATGTGAGCTCCAGCAGAAATTCGACATTCAACTGTTTGTTCAAAATGCGACACTCAACAGAAAAAAAAAAAAAATTTGTCATAGTTAAAGAAATTGTTTCAAATGTGCAATAGATATGTAAATAGTTTCCAAATTTGTATTATTCAGAAGAATGACTCAGCTTTTTGCCTCTTCTCGCTTTGATGCCTAGAACTTCTAAAGTCATATTTTTTTTTCTCAAAACATCACATTTTTTAAAATTTTTTATTTTTAAAAAAATAACACAAAAACACATTTATTTATTAATAAATATTCTTAAGAACACACAAAATATTAAATTAAAAATATTTAAAGAGTGAATATAAAATTTACTTAATAAAATTTAAAATTATCATGAATATGAAAAAGTTTTTAAGATGTGAAAAGACACCCTTAACCCTTATTTTTCTCAATCACTCGCATCCCTATCGATACTCTCCCTCTCCCTTATCACCATGGCATATCTGTAAATTCCCCTCCATGAGCTTCAAATGACTGAGCCACCAAAGGCCACCGCTGCTGACCAGAGAGCAGAGGCACTGACCGAGATGCCATAGGCCACCAGCCACCGCCGCTGACCAGAGAGCAGAGGCATCGCCGCTGTAGCTTCCTTCTTTGCATCTTTCTCCCTCTGTACTTTCTCACCGTCGCTCTCTTTCTCTCCCAATCCATTCTCTGTTTCTGTTTTTAATTATTTAATTCTGATTTTTTTTATAAAATTAATTCTGAATCATTTATTAATTGTTTTGG
>QAOA01003636.1:16366-65187 GCA_003255065.1 Cercis canadensis | reverse complement strand
TTTTTTTTTGGTTACTCTCTATTTACAATTTTCCAAATTGAGTATAAGTCCATAGTATACAAGTCATTATTTTTGGAGAATCACCATGACAGATGTTTCTTAAAAGTATGTAGCTGCCTTTATTTTTTTTTTGTCACAGATAGATAGAGATAAATTTTTTAATTGAGGATATAGTTTTGGTCATAGATAGATACAGTTAGATTTTTTAATTGGGGATATACAAAATGAGATTTAAATATGGAATCTCAATATTTTTTAGAGACCCTAAATCAATTATATATGTTGTATGTGCTTGTGTTATATGCACTTGCTTGTTGAAAATATGAAATATCTAAATTGAAGTACATACCTTTAAATTTTATAAAAGTCCAAATAAAAAAAGAAATAAAAAATACTTCTATAATACTATGTTTGAATGGATGGAATAGATGGGGGAAAAAGTGACATACTATTGTGTTAAAAAAATTTAAGCAATGAGAAGTAATGGACTGGAAAGGGACTCAATTCCATTCCTTCTGCCTCAAACCACCAATTTCCATTCTCCCTAAATTAGGGTGGTGTGGAAATGGAACATCTTTTTATTTAAATTGTGAAATTACTAACAAATCCCATAAAATCTATTCAAAATGTAAAACATAATTAAGGACCATATTGGATATTTATTTTTATAACTTATCACTTCCCCTCCAGTTTCACTTTAGCTCTTAAACAAGAGGAAGGTAGTTTCCCTTCCTTTATTACTTAAACATCCAAACAAGGGAAATGTAACTCCCCTTATTTCCTTTCCCTTTATGAATCATTTCATTCCATCCCTTCAAACTCCCAAACATAGCATAAAAGTATAATTCACATTGTTTAATTATAATATTATTTAATCAACCATATTATATATTTTATAATTTTTATATAAATATATTTTTGTAATTTTAAATAATTAGCCAATTTACCGCCACTTTATGAATCATTATATAATTCACAGTATTTTTTAAATGATCACTTTCTAACTAAAAGATATTTTGACGTCTTTTTTAACTGTAAATAAGTATTTATGACCTTTTCTTTATGTAGTATAAGATAATGAGCCTCTTGAGTCTAAACGACATTATGTGTGCTTTCTTTATTTACAATATTTCTTCTTGAGAAATGGTGTATTTACCGCTTAATTGCTCACAATTTCTTATATTATGAGCCTACTTCAATTAAAGTTGTTCATAACAAAGTTTTAAGCGGATCTAAATGAAATTGTAAGATGTAGATTAAACTGGAGTCCATAGTAATAGGTTTAACATAACTCTTTTTGGTGATACATTGATCCACACTATATGGTGTTCATCCCATTTATGTAATTGGACAAATGTTTTCTCACCACACTGAAGTTAAACATTATCTTTCCAAAGGCCTGCTTAGTATTTTTTTTCAAAAATCAGTCAGAAAATTGTTGAGAGAAGAGGCAAATGAAAAATATTAATTATGAATCATTTATGAATAGGAAAGGTTAAGGTGATCTAATTAGTTGGATTCTTGTTAATTAAGCAATTTGAAGTAAGTTATAAGTGGTAAGAGGTTTAAGTAATTTACACCACGTATTAGATTCAAACATTTATACTGGCATGTTTTAAAGAAAATATATATTTGGATTCACATTAATGTCTAACTTGTGTCCAGAAATCTTTAATATTCTGAACCAAGAGATAGAGGCTTATGAAGTTTAATCTGCAGAAACCACGTCTCATTCTATTGGTGCCAAAGAATTAAGATGGGTCTCAAACAATCTAATAAATACATATAGTTTCATGCACTATGTGATCTATACAACAAAAGGTAAGAGACAAAGGACAGCAACGCAGGAAGGAGAAACAAAGCCCTCTTTGGTAAAATCTCAAAGGTCTCAGATCCTTCTTCAATGATTGTTTCCAACTTTGGGAAATTAGGGCAACATTTCTGAGGGGAAATGAGGCGAGGTGGTGCAACCGCTCGAAAGTTCTGAATGCCTCTCGCGTCTTTCACCATCTTCTCTGTTCTTTTTCAGAAACCAAAAGGCCAAACCCTTTTTATTTCTTTGATTCTCTTTGATCAAAGAAACACAAACTTAGCAATGAAAAGAAGAGATTGGGATTGGCTTTAGAAGGTTACATCAAATTAGATGGATTCTAGAGAGAATGACAATGGAAACATATATACGTTGAACAAGTAAGCTAAAGAAAGAATGAGAGGATCAACTAGTTGGCAAAGCTATAACAATTATTGGTTAGAATTAGTGCCAAATCATCAAAGCTTGAAAAGGTCATGGAATTGGATAGATTTCATAGTAAAGATTTTTTACTTTTTCAAAGGATGTGAATTAAAATAGAAATTAGTGGCATATATAGCTTTGTAAAGGTGGTTATGGTCAAAATTGGGTGTCATTGGACAATTAGAGGCTCAAACCAAATATATGATTCCTTTTACCAAGGATATTTTTGCTTATTATTTTTAGACCAAAGAAGAAAAAGAAGCAATGGGTTTGTTATTTCAAATCCAAACCCAAAAAAGAAAAAGAAAAAGAAACTATATTTTCTTCTTGAATTCTACTGCAATTCAATTGGGAAAAGTGCTAAGTTGTCTAGGTGGCTTTGTGGTTGTTGGGTACTATTCCATTGTATGATCCCATGGCTAAGGCTACTTTGCCTTCAACAAGAACAAAAATAACTTAAACAATTTAGATGTTAGTCAGACTTAGTTAAAAAATTTGCCAGTGTTAGAAATTTAAACATCCCCTTACTCTTGTGTTTAAAAAAATTGGATTGAAACATCTGCTCTTAGAAATTGATTTATGAGAGGTAATAACAAGTCAAAAGGAATAAATTTAAAGGATTTTAATTCAAATTTAAATAGTAACACTCCAAGAAAAATCATTTTTTCTCATGGAAAAATAATCCGTGAGAAAATCATGTCATTTCTCATGGAATGTGAATGTTAGGATTCTCTCATTGACTTGCTCACGAACAGAGCTGACAGTGAGAAAAATTCGTGAGAAATGGCGCCCCAACTGTAACCATAAATGCGTTGACTATTCTCACGGACTCTGTTCGTGAGAAAATTCGAATTTTCTCACAAACTTTTTCATGACGCTAGCATTCTGTGAGAAAGTCCACAGGGTATGCAACTTCATGCTCATATTATATTGCTGGGTTTTGATCAACTCCCCATCTTGGTCCCTAGGCTTGTCACTCTATATGCTGGTGTCAATCTTCTTGCTGATGCACACATTGTTACTGAGAACTCAAATGTTTTGCAGCCTTTACCTTGGAATTTGCTTATCTCGTCAAATGTTAGAAATGGGCTCTTTTGGGAGGCTATTTCTGCCTATAAGCAAATGTTGAATAAGCAGGTTAAACTAGATAATTTCACTTATCCATGTGTCCTCAAGGCATGTGGTGAAGCATCAGATTTGGTTTTAGGTGTGGAGGTTCATAGGTCTATTGAAGCTAGCTCTCTTGAGTGGTGCTTGTTTGTGCACAATGCATTGGTCTCCATGTATGGTAAATTGGGGGAAGTGGAGATTGCCCGTCGCTTGTTTGATAATATGCCAGCTAGAGATGCTATTTCCTGGAATACTATGATCTCTAATTATGCCTCTAGGGGTAGGTGGACGGAAGCGTTTCGGCTATTCGAAAGCATGCAGAATGAGGGTATTGAACAACATATAATAATATGGAACTGTCAATGTAAAAGCATAAGTCCACATGACAGATCAGCATTGCTGATCTGGCAGTTCGTTATGCAAGTTAGTTAGTAATTATACCATGGTTAGTTTGCTGATATAACAGCTGTCGGTTTAGTTAAAGCTTAGTCAACAACTGTCAATTAGTTATGCACGTTATATATAAAGTGTGAAGAATCAACGAATCCAGTAATGAGAATTCATTTTCAACTCAGATCATTTTTGCATTCTCTCTTTCTCTCTTTTTCACTTCTTCAATTGTTATCCTTTTCTGGTTTTCTGATTCATCAAGTTCTACAGAATTATCTCTTCTGCTTGATTTGATTCTTGCTTTAAAGCTTCATATGGTATCAGAGCTTCATCAATGGGAGATCACACCAACATACACTTGACACCATTGACAGAAACTCAGAATCTTGGGAATGAACATTTTGCAAACACCATGGCTTCACAAAGTACTAGTATCAATTCTAATCTCTCTATCTTCGGTCAAACTTTAACCATCAAACTTGATCGGAACAATTTTCTCATATGGAGGAATCAATTGCTCAACATCATGATAGCCAATGGATATGAAGATATCTTGGAAAGCACAAGATCATGTCCAAATCAATGGATTGCAGTCATTGATTATGCATCCACAACCACTGGATCAGTAATCTTGAATCCAAAATACACATTATGGCAGCGCCAAAATAGGCTAGTGATGAGTTGGATATACTACTCTCTCACTGAGCAAATGATGACACAAATCATGGCTTATAACTCAGCATGTGAAATCTAGACAGCACTGAGAGAGAGCTATGCATTTGCTTCTCATGCAAGGATCATGGAGCTACGCCTGCAACTTCAAACAACAAGAAAAGGAAGACTGAGTGTGATGGATTACATGCTTCGTATTCAACACATTTGTGATCACCTGAGAGCCATTAGAGAATCAATAAGCATGGATGACCAAGTCATGACTGTGCTAGCATGCCTAGGATCTGAATACAATCCAATTGTGGCTTCAATCACTTCTCGTCTAGATTCCATCTCAGTGCAAGCCTTGCAAAGCTATCTTGAAACCTATGAAAAGAGGTTAGAGAGTCAAAACTCAATGGAACAACACATACCACTGCAAGCCAATGCTACTATGTATAACTCAAATAGAGGAATGAGCAAGCCTTATCAACAGAATCAAGGCTTCCATCAATCACAGGCACATGGCCCTGCTAATAACAATTTCCACCATCGTAACTCTGGTCAAGGACCCTCTCATGGTGGCCTTCACAATAAAGGGAAGTCTACCTCTAGCTCAAGACCTCAATGTTAGATATGCAGTAAAATTGGGCATGTGGCGACAGAATGTTGGCACAGGTTTGACAACCAATTTCAACCAAAAACACCCAATTCTAATAAGTTTTCTACATCTGGACAGGATCCTTAAGCCTTGATGGCTGCCCCTAGACTTCTTGGTGAAACTCCTTAGTTTCTTGACACCGGAACCACACACCATGTCACTTCTAATTTGGCTAATCTTTTCCTACATAATCCATTCAGTGGTGATGACAAAGTAATTGTAGGAAATGGTAAGGGTCTCTCTATGTCTAATACAGGTCATAGTTCAATTTCTACTCCTCAAGGTCAATTGCTGCTTAAGAATGTGTTGCATGTTCCTAAAATTGCTGCTAATCTAGTTAGTGTGCAAAAACTTTGCTATGACAATAATGCTTATGTTGAGTTCCATCCTTCGTACTTTGCTGTGAAGGATCAGAGAACTCAAGCAATCTTGCTCAAAGGAGGGCTTGACAAGGGTCTATACGGTGTCCCCTCTACAGCAAAAGTCTTTCAAGTTTTTAGTGCTTCTTCAAACTCTAGCACTGATTTGATGAGGCTTTAGCACAATAGGCTAGGTCATCCCTCACTCGAAATTTTAATAAAGTTTTGAATCACTGTCAGATTCCTGCTTTTAATTTACAAAATAGGCCATTGTGTGATTCTTGTCAACTTGCAAAGAGTCACAAGCTTCCTTTTATACGAAATTACTCTAAAGCAATGAAGCCTTTTGATTTGATTCATGCAGACCTGTGGGGTTCTCCCTCTTGCTTATTTGTGAATGGTGCATGGTATTTCCTTCTGCTTATTGATGACTACAGCAGGTTTCTTGGATATATTTGCTTCAGTCAAGAGTGAGACACTGTCCCTCTTCAAGCAATTTCAAGCAATGGTTGAAAGACAGTTTGAGTCAAAGATTAAGACTGTGCAATCTGATTTTGGTGGTGAGTTCCAAGCCTTTACTCAACTGATTACTACTTTAAGCATGCATCATTAGTTTTCCTGCCCTCACACCCTTGAACAAAATGGAAGGGTTGAAAGGAAGAATCATCAAGTTGTGGAAGTTGGCTTGTCCATGCTCATCAATGTTGCCATGCCACACAAATATTGGAGTTTTGCTTTTCAAGCTGCAGTGCACACCATCAACAGATTGCCTCATTTTGCCTTTCAATTTCAGTCTCCATATAGTCTTCTCTATGGTAAATCTCCTGACTACTCTCATCTCAGGACTTATGGCTGTTTATGCTTTCCTTACCTTAGGCCTTACAGATCTCATAAATTGGAAAATCGTTCTGTAGCTTGTTGTTTCTTAGGATATAACAATAAGCATAAGGGGTATCATTGTCTTGATATGTCTACCAAGCATATCTATACTTTAGACATGTATTTTTTGAAACTCATTTTCCTTTTCACACTCCACCTTCAACAAATCACTCTCATCCCACATCAAGTGTTATTCCTGTGTCTAATGTTATCTCACAACCCTGTCCTCTCACACCACCTATTGCAGTCCCTTCTCCCTCAACCTCTCCCAATACAGACCTACCTTCCTCACCATCTCAAGCTTCATCTTCCTCACATCAGTCCCCTCAGCCTTAGCATATTTCTCCTACTCCTGACTCTCTCTCTTTACCTACCTCTCTTCCTGTCTCCTACAGAATGGTCACTCGTAGCCAACATGGCATCTTTAAGACTAAAATTTTCTCCTCCACTATAGACACTCTACCTCTGGAACCAACTACCTATAACTAAGCTGCTAAACACTCTTGTTGGCGAGATGCCATGAATAATGAATATCAAGCCTTACAGGCCAACAATACTTGGCATGTGGTGCCATGTCCACCTGCTCAGCATATTGTAGGCTGTCACTGGTTGTTCAAAACTAAGTACAAGTTAGATGGTTCTATTGAAAGACACAAAGCTCGACTTGTTGCTTAAGGTTATACTCAAACCTATGGGGTCGACTACTTTGAGACATTTTGTCCAGTGGTAAAACCCTCCACTATTCGAATTGTTTTAACTCTTGCACTCTCTAAAGGTTGGTGTGTGAGGCAATTAGATGTCAATAATGCCTTTTTGAATGGTGATCTTGAAGAGGAAGTCTTTATGAAGCAACCTCAAGGCTTTGTACACCCTCAGTTCCCTCATCATGTGTGCAAATTGACAAAGGCTTTATATGGTTTGAAGCAGGCCCCTCGCGCTTGGTTTAATAAGCTCAAAGTTGCTCTTCTCCATTGGGGGTTTGTCTGCACCATTTCTCATTCTAGGCATGTTATTCTTTATGTGCTTGTCTATGTTGATGACATCATTGTCACTGGATCCCATACCACTATGGTTAATCAGTTCATTGCTGCCTTGCACTCTTAGTTTGCCTTGAAGGATCTTGGTAAACTGAATTACTTCCTAGGGGTACAGGCTACCTGGACTTCTAATGGTCTTCATCTCTCTCAGTTCAAATATATTTCTGATTTGCTTCATAAGTTAGGTCTCACACTATCTAAACCTTTCCCTACCCGTATGGCAAGCTCTCAAGTACTTTCTGCTACTTAAGGACTTCTGTTAGCAGATCCTACTTCCTACAGAAGCCTTGTTGATGCCCTGCAATATTGCACCATTACAAGGCCTGACATTTCCTTTGCTGTCAACAAGCTATGTCAATTTATGAGTGCTCCTATAGATGAGCACTTCAAAGTTGTTAAGATACTACTCAGATACTTGAAGGGCACTGCTTAATATGGTTTGTCTATTAAGCCTCCCTCAGATTGCTGCTTACTTGCTTATGTTGACTCAGATTGGGCTGGATGTCCAGATGACCGTAGGAGTACCAGTGACCATGCCATTTTTCTTGGCTCCAATCTCGTTTCCTGGTGTTCAGGCAAGCAGAAGATAGTCTCCCGCTCTAGCATAGAGGCTGAATATCGAGCCATGGCCAATGCCTCCTCTGAACTTCAATGGATTCAATCATTGCTCAAGGAGCTCAATATTTTCTGCTGAGACCACCTCTGCTCTTATGTGATAATCTGAGTGCTACTTATTTAGCAGCTAATCCTATACTTCATTCTAGAACGTGTCATATTGAAATTGACTGTCACTTCATCAGGGAAAAAGTGCTCAACAAGTCTCTTCTTATTAGACACATTGCCTCCTTTGATCAACTAGCAGATGTGTTCACCAAGGCACTTCCTGCTCCTGCTCTCTTGTCCATACGTCCCAAACTCACAGTCCTTTCCATGCCTATGAGTTTGAGGGGGGATGTCAATGTAAAAGCTTAAGTCCACATGACAGATCAGCATTGCTGATTTGGCACTTGGTTATGCAAGTTAGTTAGTAATTATACCATGGTAATTAGTTTGCTGATATAACAGCTGTCAGTTTAGTTAAAGCTTAGTCAACAACTGTCAGTTAGTTATGCACGTTATATATAAAGTGTGAAGGATCAACGAATCCAGTAATGAGAATTCATTTTCAACTCAGATCAGTTTTGCATTCTCTCTCTCTCTTTCTCACTTCTTCAGTCGTTATCCTTTTCTGGTTTTCTGATTCATCAAGTTCTGCAGAATTATCTCTTTTGCTTGATTTGATTCTTGCTTCAAAGCTTCATAGGAACACCATTGCTGGAGGGTGTTTGCAAACTGCCAATTTCACGGGAGCACTTGCGCTGCTTTCTCAGATGAGAACATCTCTGCATCATTTAGATTCTGTGGCAATAGTTATTGGATTAAATGCATCTTCCCACATTGTAGCCCTTAAATTTGGGAAGGAGATTCATGGCTACGCTGTACGAAGTTGCTCCGATGTGTTTGATAATATAAAAATGCATTAATTAATTACTATGTATTCCAGATGTAGGCACCTAAGACATGCATATATTTTGTTTCATAAAATGGAGCAGAAGAGCTTGATTACTTGGAATGCCATGCTTTCTGGATACACTCACATGGATAGATCTGAGAAGCCTCCTTTCTTTTCAGAGAGATGTTGCACCAGGGTATCCAGCCTAATTATGTGACAATTGCAAGCATTCTTCCTCTTTGTGCTCGTATCGCAAATCTACAAGACGGGAAAGATTTCCATTGCTCCATTATTAACTGTGAAGAGTTTAAGGACTATTTATTATTGTGGAAGAGAGGTCAGATAACGGGGTAGGGCTAGGCTGATGGGTAAAAGAATGAGAGTTGATAGCTAAGAGAGGTCTAAAGATAGTCCGTTCCTTAGCTTGCTGAGAATGAGAGGATGGGTATGTTGAACCAAGAGAAGGGATATTGGGCTTATGCCTTAGACGAGAGCGGATAACTTACTGCTAGTGAAAGATAGTTATGAATGTGCAGCTAGGAGAGCTAAATCAAACACTATGAATTCCCATTTCCCCCATTCTTTATTGAGAATATAGCTGCATCCAGTAGAATACCAGCTATCCATACAGCTATTTTCTTTGGTGTCTTTTCCTCCGGGATCGTTTCGTGGACATGTACGCAAGGTCTGGCAAAGTTGTCGAAGCCAGAAGGGTATTTGATTCATTGAGTAGAAGAGATGAAATCACATATACTTCCATGATTGCTGGATATGGGATGAAGGGAGATGGAGAAACTGCTCTGAAATTATTCGAAGAGATGTGCAAGTTTGAAATTAAACCTGATCATGTAACCATGGTTGCAGCCCTATCAGCTTGTAGCCATTCAGGTCTTGTAACCCAAGGTCAATTGTTGTTTGAGAAGATGCTACATGTTTATGGTGTAACACCTCGTCTGGAGCACTATTCTTGCATGGTTGATCTCTTTGGGNACCTGGACTTCTAATGGTCTTCATCTCTCTCAGTTCAAATATATTTCTGATTTGCTTCATAAGTTAGGTATCACACTGTCTAAACCTCTCCCTACCCCTATGGCAAGCTCTCAAGTACTTTCTGCTACTTAAGGAATTCTATTAGCAGATCCTACTTCCTATAGAAGCCTTGTTGATGCCCTGCAATATTGCACCATTACAAGGCCTGACATTTCCTTTGCTATCAACAAGCTATGTCAATTTATGAGTGCTCCTATAGATGAGCACTTCAAAGTTGTTAAGAGACTACTCAGATACTTGAAGGGTACTGCTTAGTATGGTTTGTCTATTAAGCCTTCCTCAGATTGCTGCTTACTTGCTTATGCTGACTCAGATTGGGCTGGATGCCCAGATGACCGCAGGAGTACCAGTGGCCATGCCATTTTTCTTGGCTCCAATCTCATTTCCTGGTGTTCAGGAAAGCAGAAGATAGTCTCCCGCTCTAGCATAGAGGCTGAATATCGAGCCATGGCCAATGCCTCCTCTGAACTTCAATGGATTCAATCATTGCTCAAGGAGCTCAATATTTTCTGCTGAGACCACCTCTGCTCTTATGTGATAATCTGAGTGCTACTTATTTAGCAGCTAATCCTATACTTCATTCTAGAACGTGTCATATTGAAATTGACTGTCACTTCATCAGGGAAAAAGTGCTCAACAAGTCTCTTCTTATTAGACACATTGCCTCCTTTGATCAACTAGCAGATGTGTTCACCAAGGCACTTCCTGCTCCTGCTCTCTTGTCCATACGTCCCAAACTCACAGTCCTTTCCATGCCTATGAGTTTGAGGGGGGATGTCAATGTAAAAGCTTAAGTCCACATGACAGATCAGCATTGCTGATTTGGCACTTGGTTATGCAAGTTAGTTAGTAATTATACCATGGTAATTAGTTTGCTGATATAAAAGCTGTCAGTTTAGTTAAAGCTTAGTCAACAACTGTCAGTTAGTTATGCACGTTATATATAAAGTGTGAAGGATCAACGAATCCAGTAATGAGAATTCATTTTCAACTCAGATCAGTTTTGCATTCTCTCTCTCTCTTTCTCACTTCTTCAGTCGTTATCCTTTTCTGGTTTTCTGATTCATCAAGTTCTGCAGAATTATCTCTTTTGCTTGATTTGATTCTTGCTTCAAAGCTTCATAGGAACACCATTGCTGGAGCGTGTTTGCAAACTGCCAATTTCACGGGAGCACTTGCGCTGCTTTCTCAGATGAGAACATCTCTGCATCATTTAGATTCTGTGGCAATAGTTATTGGATTAAATGCATCTTCCCACATTGTAGCCCTTAAATTTGGGAAGGAGATTCATGGCTACGCTGTACGAAGTTGCTCCGATGTGTTTGATAATATAAAAAATGCATTAATTACTATGTATTCCAGATATAGGCACCTAAGACATGCATATATTTTGTTTCATAAAATGGAGCAGAAGCGCTTGATTACTTGGAATGCCATGCTTTCTGGATACACTCACATGGATAGATCTGAGGAAGCCTCCTTTCTTTTCAGAGAGATGTTGCACCAGGGTATCCAGCCTAATTATGTGACAATTGCAAGCATTCTTCCTCTTTGTGCTCGTATCGCAAATCTACAAGACGGGAAAGATTTCCATTGCTCCATTATTAACTGTGAAGAGTTTAAGGACTATTTATTATTGTGAAAGAGAGGTCAGATAACGGGGTAGGGCTAGGCTGATGGGTAAAAGAATGAGAGTTGATAGCTAAGAGAGGTCTAAAGATAGTCCGTTCCTTAGCTCGCTGAGAATGAGAGGATGGGTATGTTGAACCAAGAGAAGGGATATTGGGCTTATGCCTTAGACGAGAGCGGATAACTTACTGCTAGTGAAAGATAGTTATGAATGTGCAGCTAGGAGAGCTAAATCAAACACTATGAATTCCCATTTCCCCCATTCTTTATTGAGAATATAGCTGCATCCAGTAGAATACCAGCTATCCATACAGCTATTTTCTTTGGTGTCTTTTCCTCCGGGATCGTTTCGTGGACATGTACGCAAGGTCTGGCAAAGTTGTCGAAGCCAGAAGGGTATTTGATTCATTGAGTAGAAGAGATGAAATCACATATACTTCCATGATTGCTGGATATGGGATGAAGGGAGATGGAGAAACTGCTCTGAAATTATTCGAAGAGATGTGCAAGTTTGAAATTAAACCTGATCATGTAACCATGGTTGCAGCCCTATCAGCTTGTAGCCATTCAGGTCTTGTAACCCAAGGTCAATTGTTGTTTGAGAAGATGCTACATGTTTATGGTGTAACACCTCGTCTGGAGCACTATTCTTGCATGGTTGATCTCTTTGGGAGGGCTGGTCTTCTAAACAAAGCAAAGGAAGTTATCACAGGGATGCCATACAAGCCAACTGCTGCCATGTGGACCACTCTTATAGGAGCCTGTCGAATCCACGGAAATACATTGATAGGCGAATGGGCTGCAGGAAAATTGCTGGAAATGAAACCTGACCATTCAGGTTACTATGTTTTGATTGCCAATATGTATGCTGCTGCTGGTTGTTGGAACAAGCTAGCCTATGTCATGACTTCCATGAGGGACTTGGGTGTGAGAAAGGCTCCTGGTTGTGCTTGGGTTGATGTCGGGAATCGGTTTTCGCCCTTTTTGGTGGGGGACACTTCTAATCCTTATGCTTTTGAAATTTACCCCTTGATGGAAGGATTGAAAGAACTCATGAAGGATGCTGGTTATGTTCACAGTGAAGATTTTGTTTCATCTGAGGAAGACATTGAGGAGTTGAATGTCCTGGGGAATTCTTACTGAACAAGGTTTTCTTACTTATGTCACATCTCTTGGTTTTTCTACACAGTATTATACTAGAACAACTGACATAATTTAAATTTACTAAATTCAATTAAATTCTTTCAATATAATCTAGACATTGATTCAATAAAATTTATCACATGAGTTGGTTTTGTGAAATGATTTGGAATATGCTCGAGCACGATGCATGATTGTCTCTGTTAGCAAGAATGATTCATTTATGATGGGCAAATGATATGCATATGTGTGTCTTCATTTAGCTTATAGCTTATGATCTACTCGTACATATGAAAGCACGATAAAGCTCACATAAAGTGGTTTGGCCTTTATGATGCACTTAAGCCAAGACTATAAGAGCCTAAATTGATTAACATCATATTGGATTATTCTAGGTGAGATCGAATAACTCTTTCTATTTGATTTTTTTTTTCTCCTGAACTCTTATGTGGTTTGGATAACTCAAAGTTTGTTGAGTGTGTCATGGCATTTTGTTTGTCTTTTATGTACTTTTGTGCTAAATTAACTAAGACAATTATTGTTAGCTGACTCAATAAATATTTTTATTGGGTGACACTTCTATGTGATGAATATCTTAAATTACTCATTCCCTTAAAATGGTCATTATGTGCTTTTCAGTAGTTATTGTGAGCAATCATGTGATTATCATTGGTGAGCACAGGACCATTGGTTAGGAGACAAAACAAAAGTAGTCATAATGAGGAAACATACTATTGATGACCAATGTGGTGTGCTTGATGACTATTGGTCATCATGAATAAGAAAGTGACTTGTGTGTGCTCATAGTCACCACTAATAAATGCATAATGACCAATCTAGGCGAAGGGCAATTTTAAAATTATTTTTGTTCGTCATCCACTAAGAAATATTTATTATTTGAGTCACTTAACAATAATTGTCTCATGAAATAACGGATAATGTTTAAGTTCCAATTTTAATTTCCACAGTATATAATCTATCTATAGAATAACATTTACTCATTTTCAAGTCTTTTTTTTAAAAAATTAAATTTGCAGGGAATAACCTATTTGTTTTTGATACAAATAACAGTCATCTATAACAGTTAAAATGGGGGGAAAATAATCGAGATCAATTCGGTCTAAAATGAAAATTTTGATGGGTGTGATAGCGGCCCTACTTTAGAAGGGTGATACTGTGGTAGCATATATATATATATATATGCATTTCAAATAAGGAAAAAATTTTGAGAGAGGATATTTTCGTTTACCATTCCAAAATTTTCATGGATCATCATTATTGATGATTGTCTTCCTCTGCTCAAGGTATAAACTCCTTTTTCTGTGACCTACACATTCCAAGACCTTTTTTTTTTTTTTTAAAAAAATCTCTTTCTCTCTCTGATAAGATCCACACTCCAAGACTTGTGCTTTGAAAATTATTAATTGAAATGGAAATAATTGCCTTATTTAAGAAAAACCGACTAAATCAAAGATTACAGCTTGTTCATTTTTTTATTATTGAAGATTACACTTCATTTTAGATCACTCATAGTAAACCAAAAGCCTCAAACCACAAAGCATTAAAATATAGGACTTATGCATGGGACGAGTTAATATATCTCTGGTTTAGCAAATGAAAATTAGGCTAATTCTAGTTAATATATTAAAAAAAATAAAGGTTTTGGAAGATATTCGAAGGTTTTTGTAATCTTTAATTTGGTTATATTTTTAAAAAGAAAAAATTACAATACAAAACTCAAGAGTTGTGTATCGATGCAAATTCAATAAGGACTCTTGAATATGATAACTTGTAGATTTTAGTCTCTTGTGCTTTTTTTTTTTTNTTTTTTGTTACAAGAGTGAAAACAAAAAAAACAAAACTACAGCCTAGAGAAGGCAACAACCATCCTATCTGCCAACAAAATTACCAGAACTTCAGGGAGAGGATGATCATAAAAAGACCAACCTTGATGCCCTTATGCTCTGATTAGCTTCTCTCAGCACATGCTTCTCCTCCAATTGCCAACCTCTTCTCATAAGATGTCTGATGTCACTTAAGATGCACCCATATATGTAAAAGTTGACATTTGCATTTTTTATCAAATTAATTGCCTCTATGGAGTCTAATTCGGAGGTCAGATTCATAAAACCTCTGTCCCAGCAAGCTTGCCAGTCATTCCTAATAGCCATGAGTTCTACTTTGATGTTGGTACCAACGCCAATATACCCACAGAAGCCCCCAAGCCACAACCCCTGGCTATCTCGAATGAGTCCTCGGAAACCTGCTCTCCTTGGGTTACCCAAACTACTGTCATCAATATTAAGCTTCACCTTTTCTAAACTTGGAGCTTGCCAAGATACCTGCCTAACTTCCCTTCGTTGAGCTTGTTAAAAAGAAACACATTTTCACAGACATGCACCATGACTTTAATTCTATGAATGATGGGCATCAGCAGAGTACAACGTCCTTCTATCAACTCTTCATTGCGATCTCTCCATATCCACCAAATAGTACAAAGAAAAATAACATGCACCTCTTGTGCTTGTTCAATCCAAGGGTCACAAACTCTGTAACACTAGCACACAACTTTATTAATATGCATTGTAAATATCGCCTTTCAAAACCCGTATATTGAAAAATGATACTAAAATAGGCAAGTTACCTTCTATACAAGAAAATGAGAAAAGAAAAAGATTTGTACACACCTAATTAAAACGTCATCAGATCTCATTGACCACCGAGATACACAAATTGAAATAATATGATGATTCTTCAGTAATCTCTAAAAATATTCGGTGTGTCACATGTTTACTCCTTAAAAAATATATTAATCAAGGTTAATATATAAAAATTCAAAAATATTTTTTTTGGTGTGCGATAAAAATAAACCAAAAAATTTTAAAATATATTACCATAAATATTTGGAGTGTCAAATGGTAATCCCTAAAAATAATAGTAATCAAGGAAAATATTAAGAAAATTTTAAAATATATTACCATATTGGGGTCTCAAAGTGATTCAGTCAAACATAGGATTTTATTTTCTTCGTAAATAGGTGAGAAAACCATCTCTCTTCTTTTTTTTCTTTTTTGGTTTTTTACTTTATTTGTTTTCTTTTATTCCATGGCTTCCTATAAATATAAGCAGTGCCTTAAGCCTTTAGGGGTCACAATAATCACTTTTCTGCCTCTCTCTCCCACAGTAACAACGTTTATTTTTGCAATTTCTGGAGGCAAAGACGTTCACAATCACTGATCAAATGGAATCCTTTATCCATGTACAGCGGAAAGAGGTGAGAAAATATCATTTTTTTCATGGTTCTTATTATGATTGATATTTAAAGCTCTTGGTTTAGCTATGTTTCTGCACTATTATTTTGAACTATTGCCAGAATCGTTTATATTAAAGCTGAATTTAGGTGAGTGGTTTTTACTGCTTTCTGATGTGTGCTAAATATTGTAAAAGCTTTGTATCTTCATTGATCTATTATTTATGAATCTGGATGAGTTTATGGTTCACTTTGTGGTTCAGCTTTATCTGTGTAACCAGCAATCAATATGCAGTTCTCTTTTCTATGTATGATTTCCAGTGAGCACAAGTAACTAGTTTGCATTCAAATATCAAATCTTTATTAGTTAAAACAAGTCACCATGGTGCTGGCGCAGTATAATTTATTTTTCAAAATTATATTATTGTCACAGATCAATTTGGTTGGTTTACAAACTTATGTTATTAAGGTCTGAAACCAGATCTGAAATTCCATTTCTAGAAAAATTTCTAGATGACAACAAATTCTGCTTTGTTTGCTTATATAGCAGATCATTCAAGCAGTTGCTGTTGAAATAGTTTGTAAATATGCTTATAATTAACCAAGTCCCACATTGATTAAATTAGAGTATGTAAAAGCCTTTATAAAGACAAACTAAAGTTATAGAGTAACTTTAATTAAATGGGCACAAGTCCATTTGACAAACCCAAATAGCCTAGCAAGTCAAAGTCCATCTTGGGCCTTGATCAATTTGATAAATATTTTAATATTGGTTTAATATCTGGACCTGACTTGAATAGACAATTGTATAATTGTATGTCTCAAAGCCAACCTAATTAGTCTTCATTATCGTTTTCCTAACAGTTGCTTGTCCAGAGGTATGCCATTCAAAATTAGATGTCATAATGGCATAAGTATATTTCTTTCTTATTTTGCATGTCAAAAAATTAGACTGCCAATGCGGCTGGTTGGCTCATTAGGTTAAAGGAATCCAAGTTAGAGCTTTTGCATCATCCATATATAGAGTTTGTATTCCCTTTCAACCAAAAGTCCCACTTGGTGGGCAACCCTCCTTAAGGAGATCCCCTCACATGCAGGGGCTAGTTTGAGTAGTCATTTTTTAGGTCGAATTAAGCCTCGGAGATAATCCTTTGACTTGACATGTATGTCTCCTTTTATGAGATTCCAATGGTGTCATTGGTGTCTTGTCTAGTAGTATTAGAATAATATATCCTTACTACTATATTGGCTAGCAAAAAAGAAAATAAATTTAGTAGGCTGAGATTACATAATGTCTTTTCGTCTATTTTTTCTATATAAATACACAAAATTTTCATCATTGATCTACATTACCCGTAATCTATTTTTTTACATTATATCATTCAAATATTATTTTCATTTTGAAAATATCTGGGTGTTTCTTTTATGTAGGTAGAATAGTTGGTTTCGTGTTTTATTTTCTTGCTTCTCTCATTGACTTGAACTCTCTTTATCGTATGCTAAAGCACCAACTTTCATTGTTGATGAACTTCTTTACCCGTAATTTGTATTTTGTTTCTATATTCTATCGTACTAAACTTATTCTTCTTTTGAAAATATCAGGGTTTTCCTTTGACTTGGTAGGCATAATTGCATGTTTGGTTTATTGACAATAATATATGTGGAAGTATTGTTACTTTACTATCTAACCTCAATAGCATACAATAGTGACATATACGTAAACCTTTTACACAACATTCCACAATCTGTTTATGTGTCACAATCTATTTAAGCTCATTTAGTTCATTACTCAATAGCGTGAGTCTTGATATGTTCATTCCAATTTTGATTTGACAGAGCACGGAGGAGTTGAAGCAACAACATCTGTTTACCAAACTTGAACTAGATTTGGTAAAGATGGAAGTGAACCAAAACAGGAAAATGGAGAGGGAACTTTATGAAGAACTAAAGAGGAGTAAAGAGGAAGTGAAAAAGCTTTCGGAACTTGTGCAAAAAGCTAACAAAGAGAATAATCTGCTGTTGGAACTTCTGCAAATGGCTTTCCATGTGCCAGCTGAAGCGAAATCAAGCGTCACAGAAACCAACAATTTCTCAAATGGCTCTTCCATTGTGGATTCGTCTTTTGAGGCTCTCTCTTATTTTCCTGGCTCTTCAAATACCAACCAAATTGTCTCTGGGGAAGTGGGCTTTTGCACTGCTTCCCCTGCTATTGTCTCTTCAGGAACTCTAAAACTTGATCCTTGGGATGCAGAGATTGACAGTCGTGTCCAACTAAAATCTTTGCCACAAAAAGGGAAACTATTGGAGGCTGTGGAAGATGCTAGTGCATTGCTTCGGACACAACTCCTCATATCTGTGCCACTTCCGAATTTTCGAAATACACCTCCTCAGCAATCCACGAAATTTGCACCTTTTGCTGATTTTGAGACCCCTGGTATAAAGAAGGAACCTGTGTTTGTTGAACCACTTCCGTATAGCACTCCTCTGACATGTTCAGTTCCTATGATAAGCTTTTCTGATGGTCCTTCTGGTATTATCAACTATGCCAGGCAATGTTCTTCTATTGCTAGGGTGAACAACCAAGTTCCCGCAAGAAAGCAACAAAGGCTTCGGTGGTATTAGATGAAATCTTCTTAGGGTAATGGAGTTCAATAATTGGTATATTGAGGTTTCGATTATTTTTTCTGTGCAAACCGCCTTTTTAGTTATCACTGAACACGTTAAATTCTTAATTGTGTAATGTTATTTGTTCAAACAGAGTTTTAATGCATTTTGAAAACAATATAGAGGCATGGGAGGCATGTTAGCTGTGGTCCTAGTTTTGAGTGAAATTCAAAACCTTCTTATTTTGATATGGTGATTTCATAGTGAATTTAGGCTATACTTAATTTTGATGACGTCAAAATGTATTTATTAACAAAATTTTATTCCTAAAATCTAAGAGCATTAATCTTCCTAATTTCTTTTGAACATGTAGTTATTCATGCATTTATTCCTATACCCAGAACAATTGTAACATGTTACTGTGTGCTTCATAACTGTATATAATACAACACATGATACTTTTTTTTGGTTTCCCAAGGGTGTCCTCGGGCTTTACCTATGACTAATCATCCGAGATACGGTCAGACGCTAAAGCAGGGACCTCTCCCAAAAAAGTTTGGTACATCCACAATGGTTCGAACTCGAGACCATTTGTTTAAGAGACCAAAACCCCTTCCATTTAGGTCAACCTTCGTTGGTATATAACACATGATACTGATTGCGTAGTTAACAAATGAATTTAAGGGATCTTGGTTAAAAAAATTTCTAACTAGAAGTTCATTCAATTGTTCAAAAGTGCATGACAATAAACAAGGTAGTTGAAAGTTAACCTAGTTTAGTTTTTGAGTAACATTTCCGCTATATAATGCCTTCCTTATGAAAGGTCTTAAATTGTTCCATTCTTAAAGGTCTTAAAAGTTAACCTCGCGCTTGGCCTCGAACTTAGCCTTGGCAAGCAATTCATCTGCAGCACTTGACTTCCAGATATAAAAAATTGTTACAAAAACAAAAGAGCAGCGGAACAAGATTGCACAAATTCTCTTCTTGTTAAGGCCCCATGGCCCTAGGTCAACCAAGTGACTTTTTGTCAGGGACAGAGGGAGGTTCATCCCAAAGATAACATCTGGACCAATTTCTTGATAGCACAAGAGAAGACCTGTTTTTGTCATAGCTAAAGCATACATATGTTGCTCATAGCCGCAGTCCCAGTCCCAGTCATAAACATAGTCACTTTGTATAGAGTTACATTGTATAGAAAGCATAACATGATAGTCCACAAATTGAATTTTAGTCCTAGCACATAAAATTCATCAAAAGGTAGTTCCAAACGATATTTACGAAAATAATATCTCATATAGTTAATAGATCCCCAGTTTCCCTCAGGCCAGGGATTTGGATCAAACACATGCAATGTAATACGATCCTCGACGAAGAACTTATCACACAGTTTAAAATGGGAAACACAAATGTCAACCTCACTCATGAAAGGAGGATCTTGGAGTTTAATCCACAAGTATTTATTGCGATCACATACTTCAAAAAAACCCCTAACCGGGGGATGATCATCTATAAATCTACACCTGGCTGAATTGTGAATGACATAAATCTCACCATTAATTTCCCCCAAGATGCATGCTTTCTTGCCAAATCCAAGTGAGGGGATAGAATCACTTTTCTTCAATAGGGATGAATGAATCTCGGTGGCAGCAACTTTCATTTTCATGAGGTCGAATTCAAAAACTTTATTGGACAGCCTCAGTGTAGGTTCAGGTTTAGGTCCATCTTCGTCTTCATCAGGTTCATCTTCATTAGATTCCTCAGGTTTCTCCTCCAAGCCGCCGATGAAATATAGGTTTTGCATGCCGCCACCATGGTCCAATACCAAGTGCTTCATCTTGCATGGGAAGCCGGCTAGACTCAATTGGAACTTGATCGCCGTAGGGGTTATTGGAATTATTGGAATTTCTGGGGTTACAGCTAGAGCATCATAACAACGGAACCATAATAGATTTGGATCAAACTGTGGAGCTTTTTCATATATCTGAGAATCACTTTCACAACCAGATAAATGTATCCCAAACAGATCAAATTCTGCCTGTAGAAATAGAAGTTTTTCTCCCTCCCAAAATTTAGACTGAGGCTGAGAATGCAAGCCACCATCCTCCATCATCGGAGCTTTACCTTTGCTATCCATATATCTGACACTGAAATTTTTAAATGTTTGCACACTTTTCTAGATGTTTTTAGAAATATTGAAAGTTTGCTAGAAGTAGTCCACAGTCAAGTTCCTTTCCTTGAAGCTTCTTCACCGAGATTTATGTAGATGAGTAGAAACTAAAAGAAAAACAAATTTCTTAAATTTTCAAGTCTTCCTTGCACTGATTCTCATTGTACTCACTATCAACCTTACATAAACTATTTAACTAAATCACACTCTTCTTTTAACATATCTCGCCATAAACTAACATCGCACTCAAATAGAAGAAAATGCTATTGGGGTAGTTTAAATACTTAGGGTTTGGGATCCAAGGCAATTTTTTTTTTCGATTGATATGAGTAGGCTAAATTCATCACAGCCGTCCATGGCTTTTATCTTAACAATCATCCCACCAACTCAACACATGTGATGCGTCCTTGTTTTTTAGTAAAATATATCTTTTTTTATAACTTAAGAAGTTGGTCTAACTCCAATATTGGCATGAAGCCAGACTTATCAAAATAGTAAATATTGGGTTGTTGGTGGAAGCCCTTGGCTACAAGACAGGCTTTGTAGCGAGAGATGAAGCCATATGAATTTCTTTTTACACAAAAATACCCACCTGTGTCCGACAATATTGTAGTGAGAATGTGATAGGACTAAATCCCAAGTACTATTGCTCATAAGAGCATTAAATTTCTCTAACATAGCTTCTCTCCAGTGGGGAGATTTAGGGGCTTGTGAAACACATGTAGGCTCAAGAGCTTGAGTGAGAGGATATTTGGATACAACATAGTCTATTAGGTTTGTGTATGTGATTTTTGGCTCTGGTGTTCATAGGGTGAGTGTTTAAGGAAGAAATAAAGAGAGGGCGAGCTAAATTACTTGAGCTAGGTCCCTGAGTTTCAAGTGCCAAGGTCACTGCTGTAAGGGAGGAGAGATCACATGGAAGAAAGGGTGAAGAGGGAGAAAAACGTGATGAGTTATTTTGGAAAGATGTACGTGAGGGAAAGTGAGAGAGAGAAGAGTTGGAAGTGGTCAAGGAAGAGGGCAAAGATATGATTTGCAAGGTTTTAAAAATCGGACTTGTAAGCAAACCGTTTTTGTCAAAAATACCGGTTGGACCGGTCGAACCGGTCGGACCGGTATAACCGAAGCTTTTTTTCAAAATTAAAGATTCAAAAAAAAAATATAAAAGATAAAGAACAAATCATCAAACTCAACTTATAAGTAAAAATCTCAAACTCAAAAATTAAAATACATAATCTTAAAACCATCAAAACCAAATACAGAACCAATTGCACTGAGAGTCAACACCAATTGTTTTACAATTGGGACACACTATGAGCAAGGATTAAATTTTCAAATACAGAAAATTTTAGAGACAATAATTGGTTTTGGCAAAATTTATTTAGCATCAATTTTCTTATGGAAAAATTGATTTTTCATAACTACTGACTAAACAAATCCTCGAAACTATGCATCCTAAGTGATAAATGATATATTTTAAATATTCAAGAGGAAATCCCATTACCAAATAGCCTGTGGCAGAGGGGTATGGGGTTTGCGAGTTCCATACCAAAAAAAAAAAAAGAAAGAAAGATGCAAGGTAGTTGTTACTATTGGTGAAAACGGAATAGTGTTAGCTGCTCGTAAGCCACACATTAGATTGCGTGGCACAAAGGTGAGTCTATATGAGAAACTAGTGGATATTGATTCTGTTTTCTAATGTCCGTTAATGTGCCAATGTCTCTCATGTGGTTGGAATCTTTGATAATTTTATGGGAATTCAAGAAATTTATCAAACTTCGTGGGAGGAAGGTGTCAAAGAATTCCAGTCATTAGCAAATTTGCAGCGCTATTCATTTTCTGTCTATTTGGCCCGTGACACTTCCATATTTGGCATTGGGATTGGAACACAAAGATTGAAAGATGCAATAGTTGGTCCGGCAGCTAAAGGATTGCGAGGTTTAGATTACGTGGATGTTAATGCCAGAAAAGATGCTCATATCGGAGCCTTTATTTATTAGTGCTGAGAAATGAGAAGCAGAGGAAATGAAACTTTAGTCACACCCACACACCAAATGAGAAGTCATAGACCATTTCCATGACCCACCGTGAGCTGATTGCATGAAATGAGGGAGTGTCTTGGCTAGGGATTTCGGAATGGGTTTGGAGAAATAGAAGTAGAAGAAACTGAGGAGATCAACGTGTAAAGGAGATCAGGTGCCAAAATGACACCGTTTTGGGGGAAATCTCACAAAAAAAAAAAGATAGTTTTGTGAACCAGCCGGTTATTGAAAACCGGTACCGGTTCACCAGTTTTCCCGGGTCGTTCCGGTTCACACCGGTTTTACCCCTTGAATCGAGTCAGAATTCAAACCGGGTACCGGTTCGACAGGTTGAACCGGCCGGTCCGGTCCGGTTTTTAAAACCTTGACGATTTGTTGTTGACTAGGAAGGGATGGAATTTGAGCAGGACACTGAAAGGAGATTAGCTCATGTGATAATTGATAGGGAGTGAGAGACGTAGTAGAAGAGACTTAAAGGAGAGAGTGAATTTTTTGAAAAGGGAAAAATATTCTCCAAAAATTGAACATGCCTTAAGTGAAAATATTTTTGATTTTGAATATCAAAGCAAATAAAGGCACTTTGTGAGGTGGAGTATCCAAGAAAGACACAAGAATTGGACCTAGGTTGGAGATTGTTGGTAGTATATGGTTTCAGCCAAAGAAAGCAAAGGGACCCAAAATTTTAGAATTTTGAATAATTTGGGGATTTATTAAACAAAATAGAGAAAGAGGATTTGGACTTAAGGACTGGTAATAGGAGTCTATTGATAAGGTACATTGCAGTTTTGAGGGCAAAGGTTTAGAATTTGGTAGGAAGAGAGACATGATTGAGAAGGCAACGTGCGGTTTCAAGCAAATGACGGTGCTTTCATTATGAGAGTCCATTATGTTCAAGAGTGTGTGGAGAAGTGTGTAAGTGTGTTATTCCATTAGATGATAGAAAGAGGCGTAGCCCTATGTATTCCCCACCATTATCAGAATAAAGAGTTTTAATTTTAGAGTTGAAGGTTTTCTCAACTAATGCTTTAAAGGTAGGAAAAATCAAGGAAACATTAGATTTATTTTTAATGGGATAAAGCCAAACATAATGGGAGAAATGATCAATGAAAATAACATAATACTAAAATCCATCAAGAGAATAACAAAAGGTAGGGCCCCATACATCTGAATAAATAATATCCAGATGACTTGTACTAGAAAGACTAGACACATCAAAGGGTAACTTGTGACTTTTATTTCGAAAATAAGCGACACGGGGAGATGGTTTGGAGGACGAAATTGAAAGACTTTTAGAAGCAGTAACTTGACACATAATAGTAGAGGATGGATGGCCATGGCAATGATGCCAAATTGAACATAGGACGAATTGATGGTGTAGTGAGCAACAAAGGGGGTGAAATCGAGAGGAATTGACAATGGAAATTGATAAACATTTTGATTACTCCGACCTTGCAACAGTGGCTTGCCCGTTGTCAAGGACTTGACCTGAAAATGAGAGGGAAAGAATTCGACTGAGACTTTATTCTGTTTGCATAATTGAGAAATAGAAATTAAATTGGCATTAACAGGGGGAACACAAAGCACATTAGAGATTTTAAGAGAAGAAGGTAAAATCGTGGTGCCTGTGTGAGAAATAGGAAGTGTATTACCATTGGCAACTATTAAATTGTCGAGACCATCATATTCAGTGAAGACAGAGAGATTCCCAAAGTCATTGGTGATATGATGAGTGACTCCAGAATCAATAATCCAGTGGGGATTAGGGCTAGGAAAAGCGACAGCAGAATGGGCAGAAGGAAAGACATGAGGGTTATTGGTGATTTTAAAATAATATTTTATAATATGACCACGTTTCTTGCAAAATTGGCAGATCATAGGGAAAGAGGATTTATGGGTGATGTTTGTGGGGTGGTGAAGACGATGGGGATCAGAATTAGAGGGATAAGAGGGTGGATTGGGGCGTCGGTTGGAATTTTTGGTGCAGGAGGGATGGTATTGTTTCTTGAAATAAGTGGCAGCTATTGGGATTTCAACAGATTTTGCTTCTTTTTGTAAGAGACTTTCATGGTCAATGAGCAACTCATAAAGTTCATCATATGAAATGGGGTTTTCTTTGATGCGCAAGACAGAGGAGACTTCCTTGTAATCGGGACTCAAACTACATAAACAGTGAAGGATGAGGTCAATTTCATCCAAGGGATGGCCAATGAGAGAAAGTTCATCAGCAATGCCCTTAATAGTGAGAAGATGCTCAGAAACAGATGTGGAACCCTTGGTGAGGCTCGAAAGACGCTCCTTTAAGGTCAAGACACGTGACGTAGAGTGATTAGCAAAAGCATGACACAGCTGGTCCCAAGCTTCCTGGGTAGTTTTGGCTTGGGACATGACAACACATGAATCCAATTCACAAGACGCCATTATTGCCAAAAGCAAGAAGTGATCTTGCCGCACCTAAAAAGTAGATAGTGGGTTGGCGATGATTTTGCCATTGAGTTCAATAGCAAGAATGGGAGATGGGGTGGAGCCTGTGTTATGGCCAATGAGACCATAGCCTATGAGCATGGATTTATTCTGTTTTGCTCATGCAACATAATTGTTGGGAGCAAGTTTGATGACAAGATTGGAGACATTTATGGTTACAAGTCAGGGGTGGTGCTGTTTTAAGTGGAAGGAATTGTGTGGATGGAAGAGGAGGTAGACATGGTGTAAAGAAAAAGGAGCAGGATCAGAAACGCTTGTGAAAGCTTGGTGTTTGCTCTGATACCATAAAGAGAAAAGCACAAGAGATAAAAAAAAGGTCTCAGCTTTTCATTTAGTGTAATTGTGAATTTATACAACTCTGAAGATTATTTGAAATTCAAATAAAAAGGAAACTAACCCTAGATAAGTGAGCTGCTGTATATTGGAGTTTGTTACATTTGATTGAGTAAAATAAAAATAATTTCTAACTATCTACTGACTCATACTGACTCACTAATACAAAACTACAAATTTTGTACCCTCCCTGCCACAAGTTTGAGGGTTGAATGATACATTTATGAGAAAAACCGGTACAATACTTGTCTCCATTGTCAACTCTTTTATTTTGTTATTATTATTATTATTATTATTAACATGATGGCACAAAGATCTAATTCTCTTGACCTTATGCAAACTATCAATACCCTTCGCTTTTAGATCACACTTACTAGCTTGTTTCTAGTGACAACTTTTTTTTTTTTTGTGTACTTTGACTACAACTCAAGATTCAAATACAAAATGCATAAGTCCTAAGGACGATCCCAACACCACCTATCACACTTGTTTCCTTCTCTAGTGTCAACTTTGATTACACAATTATTAACCAACTAATATAATTCCAAGACCCTGAGTTTCCTTGATTCTTGCTCCCCTTAATTTCCGCTTTCTCGTAGTAACTAGGAACCACTTTGCTTTAAGAAATCTGAACCCATCTCAATTTGGATTTCTTAAAACAAAACGGAATTATATTTGTCTTTACCCCTTATCTAATGGCGGTGGAATAAAGCAAAATGGCATGAACCATCCATTTAATTCCACATATCTTGGTAGGAAAACAACTTTCCTTAACCTGACATCATTTTCTAATAAAGATTATGAACTTTCTAGCAACTAAAAATGAATCTATTTTATTTTATTTCACATTTATCCTCTGTTAAGCATAATTATGGTTCAATTTCATGTTGATTTTGTATATCAAATATAATAACAAATTGTTCTCATGGAACTAAATATTGTAATAAAAAAGGGGAAACCATTCAACTCTCCTTTTTATTTTCATTCTAATTCACCAAGAGTAATGATACTTAGCTAGAATTTTTTTTGCTAGAATCAAATATGATTGTTACATAAAAAAAAAGTGATAGGGATTATATATTTATCAAAGAGTGGTTAGAAGTCCACATAATTTTCACTACAATTCTAGCTAATAAGCATTTTCCATTCACCAAATTCATTTTTGTGTATTAAGCACGGCATTGATATTTGATATCTTAAAAGGAAACTGAATACATTACAAAATTGAGACTAAAATAAGTTATTACTTTTACAATAAATTAATTGTTAAGTATTACTGCGATACCTTAAGTCCCACATCAGATAGTTGGGAAATTGTCTGATACTATATAAGCACTAAGATTTGACTACCTTGTCAACTTAAGCTAGCCCTTTAGGCAAGTGAATCAGCCTTAGTTGCCTTGGCCGCTTGGGATGTTCTTGTTACCAAGTAAGGCTAAGAAACATGGTATTCTGGGCCATGCATGTATATTGGTTGAAATGCAGTGTGATGTTAATTGCAGATAAAGGCCGGAATATGGGACATGTTGTCCCATATAGGCCCCTTGTTTTCAATGAGTGATTCTTTGAATATGTCTGGAATATTTCTCGCCTTGAAATCGTGGAGAGTCTTCAGATTATTCAATCCATTGGGGACTTCAATTGTTGACGGGACTTGATTTCTAGCTATTAGCAGCTGTGGGAAGCCTTTTTCTGAGCAAACCATGTGTCCACCTGTGAAAGAATCAGAAAACAAACACAGTGATCTTAGATTGGAGAGCTGCTCTAAAATTGGCATAGGATCATCTAGTGATCTAGAGCCTGATAAGTTAAGCTCAGAGAGACTATATGGAACTTGTTATATATAAAATCATTCTTGAGCCTTCATCTAAAGACTTAAATTTTTAGTTGAATTGATTTTTGACATAGTATCAAAACTTCTCTGACTAAATAGTTAGCAGATTTAATCATTTTGCCTACACTTTCTCGATTAAATTGAAATTTCAGCACAAGGTATAAAGGGACATGTATGCTTTGTCGAGCTTTCGCATGCGGAGATGTGTTAGATATAAAATCATTCATCGGTCCTGAAAAGTTCTCTAAGTGAAGTTTTAGAGGTTCACCCATGACATTAATGGGTCTAAGATTCCCTAGTTGCCAACCCACTCAGCCAATTCCTTTTGCTGTGTTGAGCTCAACTGGAATGCCAATTCCAACTTGTCAGCTGGTCAAGGCCATCTTTAAGAGGACTTTTTTCATCTAAGAATAACCCCCTTAATATCTGAAGATTCTGCATGGATTTTTTTTTTTTTTTGATTGATGCGCAAACTTGCTTCGTTATGTATGGTTGATATATAGGTGTCTGAGCTTCTGCAATATCCAAATTGTACTTGGAAGTGTGCGAATGTATGCATGCATAAGGTCCAGAGTTTGTAGATTGTACAAATTGCCTATGGTTGATGGGATTTCTTCTAATTAAGTCCATCTTAAGCCTACATACCTTAGCTCAAGCAAGTTGCCAATGCTTTCAGGCAATTGAGGTCTGAATACACGCTAAAGATCAAGGACCTTCAGCTTTCTGAAGCACCATTTGCAGTTCCCTTGTGAAGAAATTTCCCTATATCTCTTACGGGTTTATCTCCTTCTCGATCAGCAAAGGAGACAAGACAGACAAGATCTTTGTAGTTCTCTTTCCACTCGTTTGAACTTACGTACCTAGGCATGTTTTAAGAAGTTGGAACAAACTTATAGGCTCTTAAACTAGAAGTTTCAACTTTCAAGTATGGACTTGTGGTATTATAATAGGATCACACTTCCAAAATACAGATCCCTTCTATTTGGCCTTTGCTTATTTGTTTCTGTTCTGACAAAGCTAAATTTATCTGCTCTAGTAAAAGGTATTCTTCAAGACAATCATAGAAAAAGTTTATCACTATTTATGGTGGCCTAAAAGCTGAAACCAAGATTTTTATGTATTAGTACCGGAAACACCATACGCAAGAATTTATACTCAAGGAGAAATAATATTTTATTGCTAAACTATTATTATTATTTTTTATGAGACGGTAAATTATTATTTTAGCATTCTTTTTTTCCTAATTTCTATTTTAGCTCTTATTTTTTAACTTTCATATCCAAGTCCTCTGGGATATGGGCTTAGAAAGGCCAATCCATTTGGGCCAACACATTTCGAGAGCTATCCATTGAATACCATCTTAAATTTTCTATGTTGTTGCCTAAGTTTGACAATAGGGGTGAAGTAGGTCAGTGTGCAATGAGGTTAGAGGTTGGAAGTCAAAGGTCAGGCAAGATACATGCACAATAAGGCACATGAGCCGAAGTTGGGTTTGGAAAACTTGGACTTTGTACCCAAGTTATTGAATACACTGAGCTATAAATGAGGAGTAAAGTGTCTAGATAGTGTGCATACATGTGGAAGCAAAGCATTAATAGCAACACATAAGAGTAGAATTGTCAAGGGATAAGTTGGGCCTTGATGAGCCTATGGAGCATTTGGGCTGAGTGCTCGTAATGGGTATATACACTCTCTTATAACACATCTCTGTTGTCTTACTACCATCTTATGGTACCCTAAGATTGAAGTTTTTGTTTATCTCACCTTTTGGAGAATAGTCTACTAGGGTTTTTTTCATGTCTAGATCGACTCAATTTGATGCCAATTAGCTTAAAACTCCTCCCCATTCTTAGAACTACAAATTCTTGGTTGATAGTAATATTTGTTATACAATCTTTTGAAGCTTACTTCTTTGATGATATTATTTTTGTACTCTCTTCTCTTGTAAATCTTGTGTACTTTAAAAAACAGTATCGCTTTTGGGAAAGAAAATAGAACCAAGAAAACTATAGAAAATACTGGTTTGTTGACTAACCTGATGCATAATATTCTAATAGTAATTCTCTTGTAGAGTATGTGTTGCTTTATGGATATGATATAATTCGTGATTGTGGCTTTGGGTTGGCTCATGGGTGAAATATTACACTACATTGATAATGTCTGCAATCTTCGAATAGTGGGAGATTGAACAATGAAGAATAGGCTACTACAAAAATTTTAAAATACAGATTTTAATTACGGCATATAATGAGGGACAAGTAGAATAAATGTAGCTTTGCTTATTGCACATCAGATTACTCGATATACTGTCCTTAATTTATGCTAATTTCATTTACATGGGCATATGATATGATATCATATTCTTATCATCTATCTAGTGTACATCCAGAGTGTGGGCTGCTTTCCCTCATAGGCACTTATTCTTGTTGTTCTCTTTTTGACCATTCACATTCTTTTTCCTTTTATTTTAAAGAATGAACTATCTATGTGTTTACTCATTGTCATTCTTTCTTTTTGTGGAAGTAAATACTAAGAAGGAAATGGCTGGTAAGTGCAATCGTTGTAGTTACTTTTTGGTGTTTTCATTTCTTCTTTTGAAATAAAGGTTTGCTAATTTTTTTTTTTAAAAAAAAAAAACAGATAGAGAATTTGTCAAGAAAATTAATGAGGTCCATAGTCATACAAAGATAGAGAAGATAATCAAACAGCTTATAAGTTATGTATTTAAATTTAAAGTCGCAGTCAAAGTATAGGAAAAAAAAAAAGATAGATAGATAAGATAAGAAAAAGAAGAAGGTCAAACCTAACACATTTTGAAGAAGTAGTTGAATTGATATCCATAGCTACTCACTTGTCAGATGACAAAATCTAGTACTTCTGATCTGCAAACAACTTTTTTCTTTTCTTTGTCCCCTGGGATTCGATGTTACATCCAGTAAATATGATCTATCTAGTTAGAAAACCTTATGGGTGATGGAGAACTTCTATAGTTAGCATTTGTAAATTTCTGTCCATTGGAATTAGTTTATGTTCATTAGGTTTGCCTTTTGCTGTTTAATGAAGTTATTGAATGTTACTTTTAATTATGTTTTTCTTTGCAAAATTTGAAGAAACTTTGAAGCGAAAAGCCGCTGCAGAAGGTTTTGACAGTGTCAGGGATTATTCCCTGTATAAACTAAAAAATAGTTGTGGAATTGATTTTGACGAGTACAAAAAGGTGTGCTATTCAATTTTTCTTTTCATACAAGATTAAATTCATGTTTGGTAAATGTTTGTAAGTGAAACCCTCTAAAAAGATCAAGAGGCCAAACACCAGAGGGAACAAATTGGATTATTTATCCAACAAGGAAAGTTGGCTCATTTCTCTACATAATGTTTTAGCATGAATTGCATGTTGTTTTAGTGCACATTTGGGAAACAATTTTGGGTTGAATCACTCATTGTTATGCACTTTAATTTGTTGTTATTCCAAGGAAGGATAAAGGGATTGGTTAGGTGTTTTTATCTTTGTCGTCTTGCCTAATTTTGGGGCCGTTTCTGGTCTATTTTCCCTTGTGGTTTTCTATATCTTTTAAAGACTATTTTATGCCTTTTCATTGACTGTTTTGAATATTTTTGTGCTGCTGGTCTCTCTTTGTTTGGGTGGGTGTTCCAATGCATCTTAAAAGAGGGTTTGAGGTTATTTTATTTTGCTGCATTGAATACTATCTGGAGCTGCTTTGGGATTATTTTTCCGAATGTTTAGTGGCTGCCCCAATGATATATTTTGAAGGCTGATTGAGAATTATTTTAAGGCTTCTTGTATATCCTTATTTTGCATTATTCTTAAGTTATTTCATGTATTACTTCGTTTTACTATTCTAGTAGACCCCTTTAGTTGTTCTAATTAT
This sequence comes from Cercis canadensis, assembly GCA_003255065.1. NCBI lineage: Eukaryota > Viridiplantae > Streptophyta > Magnoliopsida > Fabales > Fabaceae > Cercis > Cercis canadensis. The sequence continues at coordinate 33,955 of QAOA01003636.1, read as the reverse complement.
TTATGTGTTTCCATTAATTCATATTCTTTTCTTAGATTCATGAGCACCCTTGATTATTATTGCCAATAATATTTGTGAGTTGAATTGTAAGTGACAGCAAGCTAGAATGCTGGACCAAGGCGGAGCTAGAAACAAGAAAACTTTTGCTTTTATTTTGTTTTATATAACTACTCACTTTAAACAATACTGTCATTTGTAAACACATACATTTGCATTTATTTAGGTATATATATATATATGTGCGATTAGTTGTACATATATAGATCATTCTTTTATAATGGAAGGATATATCGAATTCAATGCTATATGAGATGGTTTTGTCTATTCGGCCTAGGTGAAGGTAACGCCACCTCGGAGGGCGTTTTATGCAAGGAAATAATAGAAGGATTAGGTTTTAGTAGTGAAATCATAATTGCATGTTTAAATCTACCGTCTTTATTTTATTAGATATTTTTGTAATACTCTTATTATTTTTGGCTATATCATATTTGCACAACTAATTTCGAGTGACCTTCTTTTAGATAGGTGTTGTGGGGTGTCTAATACATTCTCCACACACGAACTGATTCCCGACCATTCTCTAGTTTGCGAATCGATTTTTAAAATCAAAAGAGTTGTCCAATTGTTTCGTTGTTTCTAAAATAATTGGTGGTGATTCTAGGTTTTTCTTTGAAAACTAATCTTTTTTCTGAGTCTGCTATCCGCGTTACGGCTACTTTTCAAGTACGTTGTGACAATTAGTAATAAACATGCAACTTAAAGGTTTAAATATTTAATATGAGTCCTTGATAATAATTAATAGTGAAAATACAAATGGACAATCGAAAAGACAATTATATTTATCAATATCTATATAGTAGATGCTATTAAAAGGATGGTATGTACATTTCTTACCTTAATAATATGTTGTTACTTTTTGACTTATTGGCTGTTTTGGTCTCCCTATTTTACTGGTTCTTATGAGTCAATCTCCAATTTTTAAAAGTGAAATGATTTAGTTCCCGTGTTTTACTAAGTTTGGATGCTTTAGTCCACTTGTGAGTTACCCGTTATAAAACAAATAGTTTCCGTTGATGTGTCTAAAAATAATAATATTTTTATCATTAAAATGTACATAAGCGTGATGTGGCACCCAATTAATTCCTAATTAACACACTAGGGATTTAATTACCAATCAACCCCAATTAACACAACACGTGAGAAACACATGAAAGTGTTTTTCTCCTTCTCCCTTATTCTACTTGTGTGAAGAGAGAAAATCCGTTGTGCAATTTCAGGAACCTTAACCCCCAAATTGTTGAGCAACATCGATGAGTGGGTAAGGTAAAGGACAACGAATTGAAGGAGAAGAAGACATGGTGGGCCACAGAAGAACCAGCAGTAGGACTAGAAGACCCAACCCACACTACATGCAGTAATGCATGAGGGTGCATGGCACATGCACATGTAGTAGTTTTGGTTTATAGCTAGCAGTAAGAGTTCTGGTTTATCCAGGCTATAGCAGTAGTTATCTAATATCTAGTAGAGTAGCAATAAGAGTTCTAGTAGGAGTCTTAATGGGTAGTAGTTGCATTGTAGTAGGAGTGTTATGGTTTGGCTATATAAGCATGGGAAGTCTAATGAAAGGTATTCAATCAATAAACTACAGTTTGGTTACTTGAGTTGTAACATTTGGTATCAGAGCCAAATGGCAACCCAAAAAGAGTGACTTGAGCATTTGGAAGGAGAGGTTGTAGGCTTGACAGAGAAGGTCCAGGGAATAGACGAAGGAATGCAAGGAATGAGAGTTTCCATGAACAACCAGTTCAAGGAAGTTAACAATCAGTTCAAAGAGGTGAAAGATGCGTTGGCCAAGTTACTAGGCCAAACGCAAAGAGGGAAGATGGAGGACAAGTCATCCAAGGTAGCTAACCAGCATAAGACAGTGGTGAACAACCATGCACTGCCACGATACATTAAGATGGACTTTCCCCACTATGCGAGCACAGACCCAATGAAATGGTTGCACTGGGTATGCCAGTTCTTTCAATACCAAGGAACCCCAGACGACCAGCGAGTCCCCTTGGCTTCCTTTCATATGGAGGGCGAAGCCAACCAATGGTTACAGTGGGTGCAACACACATACGCGGTAGAGAACATGATGGTGACATGGGAAGTATTCGAACAAGAACTGATCACTCGATTTGGCCCTACAGAGTTTGAAGATTTTGATGAAGCACTCACTCAGATTAAACACATGTACACTGGCCCTTTACACAACTACCTACAAGAGTTTGAGCGGATAACCAACCAAGTACAAGATTGGCCCCAGAAGGCTTTAATTGGTGCCTTTGTGGGTGGATTGAAGGAAGAGCTTGCCGGTGAAGTGCGAATACAGAGACCTAAAACACTGTGTGAGGCAGTAGACTATGCCAAAATGCGAGATGACTTGCATGCTTGACGACCCAGGCCAATACGCACCAGTGAGCATTTTACTGAGCATGGGCATGAGACGACCAACACCTTGATAGAAAGAAAAATACCACCAGAGATAAAAGAACTCACCTAGGTCGAGATGCAACAGCGGGGAGAGAAAGGCTTGTGTTTTAATTGCGTCGAACAGTTCACTGTGGGTCACAAGTGTAAAAAATCGCAACTCCTCATGCTAGATGCCTATGAACCCCTTGCAGAAGGAAATGAGGATGAGGACGAAAATGTAGAGATAGAAATCTCCTTACATGCCCTCTCTGGATGGACCAACCCATGAGTGGCAAAACAGGTTTCAGAATTGATCCTTGAGGACAAGGAGTCACTTGAAGGGCGGGGGAATGATACGGTGGGCCACAGAAAAACCAGTAGTAGGACTAGAAGGCCCAACCCACGCTACATGCAGTAATGCAAGGGGGTGCATGGCACATGCACATGTAGTAGTTCTGGTTTATAGCTAGCAATAAGAGTTTTAGTTTATCCAGACTATAACAGTAGTTATCTAATATCTAGTAGAGTAGCAGTAAGAGTTCTAGTAGGAGTCTTAATGGGTAGTGGTTGCATTGTAGTAAGAGCGTTATGGTTTGGCTATATAAGCATGGGAAGTCTAATGTAAAGGTATTCAATCAATAAACCACAGTTTGGTTACTTGAGTTGTAACAGAAGAGAACATAGGTACTGTAGTCCTTATAGTCACTGGAGGTGCAATACCTTGGCAAGGCGATCTCATTTGTCGAATAGAGACATAAGGTGCTGCTCCCGCTACAGGGAACTTCAGGGGATGGGCATAACGACTTTCTAGTGCACAAGACTGTGATGGCACCATGGGATTGTCACTGGTTGCTGTTTCTAAAGGAGCCCTGCTTTGAAGACTTTCATTTGCTGTTGTCAATGAGGACCTGATTTGAGGTGTTGTCTTCTGGCAAATTAAAGGAAGGATCTTTGATGTAGTAGCAGGGGGAGTTTACGGACTAGTTGGCCTAGGATTTTGAATCTAAAACTTCTTTGGAAATGGAATTGGAGCATTAGGATTAGACGTTGCCATCTTTTCCTTCAGACGGTAATTCAACAACATCCTTGCTATTATGATTTGTTCTAGTTCATCATTGTTCTCTGGTTCAGATGAAGAACTAACAGTTTCTTTTGCCACTGATAGGAAAGAAAATATGTAAATTCATATTTTACCATTTACGTTACAGATGTCAAATATGACTCAGATAGAAGGGATATTGTTTAGATTGTCAACACTGTTCAATAAGAATAATTTTCCAATCTGGTATGCTTGATGCATATCTTAAGATTTAGAGCAATTTACTATGTTTTTCCTTCTTTGTTTTTTTTTTTTTTTTTNTTCCTTTTTTTTTTTTTTTAATTTCAATATCTACCTAAAATGCTATACTTAAGACATTTGGCAATCATCTAGAAATTTATTGGGTCTAGGCCAATAATTTGGCCACTTCATTTGGGAGAGAAGACACTAAGTGCTCACATGCCCAGCACATGACTCCTTTCAATTATGTTTAAAGACAAAATAGCTTATCAAGACACTTAGTTGGCATATTAAGAATAAAAAAAAATTATTTTTATTACCACATTAGCTCTTTCATTAATAAGATAAATGAAGCACTAACAATTGGTCTAAAATTTTAACTTCTTGAAAAACATGAAAACTAAATCATTCATTTTTAAAAATTAGAGACTAACTCATAAGAACTAATAAAATAAAAAGAGCAAAACTATCAATAAACCTTCCTTTTTTTTTTTTTTATAAAAAAAAAGTTTTTCAAAAACGTTTAATAAAGAAAAAAGAAAGAGAAGTACAAACGATGTGTTTAATACCAAAGAATACGACATCTCGCACTTCCTTCCTCCTCTTCCTCACCAATCATCGCCACCAAGTTTTGCAAGCCTTCACAGTTCACACCGAGGTTTTAAAAATCGGATTGGACCTGCCGGTTCAATTGGTCGAATTGGTACCTAGATTAAATTCTGATTCGGTTCAAAAGTTAAAACCAATGTTTTAAAAATCAGATTGGACTGAGCAGTTCGACTAGTGCCCGATCAAAATTCCAGTTCGATTTGGGGTCTAAAACCTTTTGAGCGGCTAAACCGGTATGAACCGGTAAAACCGATGAACCACTATCGGTTTTCAATACCCGCTGGTTCACAAAGGAGATACGTTTTGGTCAGATTTTCCCTAAAAACGGTGCCGTTTTGGCACCTGTTTCTAACAGCTGAACTCCTTCCTCCCTCCCCTCGACCTTCTGCTTCTATTTTCCCAAAATCCATTCTCAAATCCTAGGCACAATCTCACTCTCCCTCATTCCCTCTGCAAGTTTCTATCTTCTCGTGCCGGCGTCCTTCTGTTTCATTGCCTTTCCTTTTCCTTCGCTTTCTGGCTAAGCAGGCTTTATCGGAGGCTGCAATATATAAAGGTACGCTTTCTCTACGCGTTGCAAATCAAAATCAATACCCATGTAATCCCCCTTGCTCGCAGGTTATCATTTGGGTTTCACTTCTTTCATCTAATGTAGAAATGGGTAATCGAAAATTTGTGATTTGGGCGATTGAGTCGGGTTTGCGGAACTTTCCCTGAGTTCTGTTGTTATTCTATTGGTTTCGTTTCATTGGGTGCGTTTTCCTGTCTATCTGTTTCTATTGTTTTCTGGGTTGAAATTATCTTCCAAAATGCTTAAGTTTCTTGCTCTTGGTTTTTCTTCCTCCTTGTTTCTGAATTATATCACTGCTAATAAGCTTATTGTTCGAAAATTGGAATAGAATTAATTGTTAGAAAATTGGGTGTACTATAAAGTGATAAAATTTATTCATATATGATTATATGGAGAGCTTGATACATCTTATTAATGAAGTAAGACAATTTATAGGACCTGTTATTTTGACTTTTGGTCCTTGTTATTACGTAATGTGCTGTGAAAAACTGTAAGACAACATGAAATTTATGGACAATGAAATTGAAAGATTGCATGGAGTTATGTTTCTTTGCTTTTACAAAAGGGATAAAACTTTGGAAGTTTGATTAATGAAGTAAACTAATGTAATCTGTTAAAGAGCTAAACTACTGCAGATATGAACTCAGTATGACAATCGTTCCTATATTTCTTGAAATTACAGTACTAGCCTTGTCTTAGATGACAGAGGGGATAACAAGTTGAATAAGCGTGGGGGGTTGAAACCTCTATTTCCATGCACTTAATTAGTCTTCAAAGGACTCTGTAATCTAATGGCTACTTTCTCTGTTACAGTGTTTCCTCATTCCTAAGTAATGCTTCTCTTAGCACATGATAATGTAAAAGCTGCTCTATTTTGGCTTTCAGTTTTTAAAGAAAACATTAGTTAGGAAGAAAGTTGCCTATTTGATTGCTGCTAAGAGGTTGTGTTCCTTCCATTGAAATATTTCAGAGAAGTGCTTTAGTTCTCAGAGAAATTTTATGGGATGGAAAATTTGTGAAATCAAAATGTGTAAGTCATGAAAAAGAAAGCTGATTTATTGAAGCCTATAGTATACTTAAATTGGTGCATTATGTATTATCATAGCTTTTTGGCCTCTTATAGTGCTCACTTAATTTGATTTATGTTCATATGTTATAGAGGTTATGCTGTAAATTATTGTTATATATCTTGTTACATGGTCGAGATAACAATTCATTTATTGTATTTATCAAAACGTTGATGTGAATTTGTGTTGAAGCTTGTAGTTGAACCATTCATATTATTTCTTTTTCTGCATGTTTGTATGATTCAATAAAAATCTTATATGAATATACTCTTAGTATTACTGATGTGATCACTTTACAGTATTACTGCATAACTTTCTAGTTTTATCCTCCTTAGCACTTGTATTCTTTCTTTGTACTGCAGAATAGTACAGCTATATATACTTAGATCGTGTTGGTTTAGACTTTAGATTTACATACTTGTGCAGATCCAGATCCAAATATGGAGATGGAGTCTTGTTTCCTTGTTCACAAATCACATATACAAGATCTGAAAAATGAATGCACTGATAAGAGATCACTTTCAAGTTATAACTTGGCAAACCCCCATAGGCTCACTATAAATTCTTTGGCAGAAAGACAGCATGCTTTTGCACAAATATTGAAACATGATACTTCTCTTGGCTTGATGCTCTTCTCATGGCTGGCAGAAAAACTTGTGCATTTTACTTATGTATTTGGTTTTGATGATTTTAAGACTATGTATTTTAATTTTTAAGTTTGAGATTTTCACTTATGAGTTGAATTTGATGATTTGTTCTTTATCCTCCATGTTTTCTTTTTGAATTTTTAATTTTGGAAAAAGCTTCGGTTAAACTGGTTCGACCGGTATTTTTTGCCACACCGGTTCGCTCACCGGTCTGGTTTTTAAAACATTGGTTAAAACTGGTGAGACGGTTAAACCGGTGAACCGGTACTGGTTTTCAATAACGGGCCGGTTCACAGAGGAGTAATATTTGGTCAGATTTTCCCCAAAAACGGTGCCGTTTTGGCACCTGTTTCTAACACCTGAACTCTTTTCTCCCTCCCCTCGACCTTCTGCTTCTATTTTCCCAAAATCCATTTGCAAATCCTTAGCCTAATCCCACAATCTCACTCTCCCTCATTCCCTCTGCATCAAACCTTGGTGGCGTGGTCCCTTTCCGGCGCCGGTGAGGTGAGTACAGATTTTCTCTTTTGTCAATTTGTTCTTGGAGAGCCCCTGTCACTGTGAGTTATTCCTGCACTAGACCCATCTCCTATTGCTATGTCCTTCTGGTTTATCTGGGTAGTTTTAATTTAGTTCAACTAAATGCTCTCTTGTTGTTTAATCTTTATGGTTTTGTTCGATTACTACATTATGGGTTTCTTTTGATTGTTGATTTAGGTGGTAGTTTGGTTGACTGGTGGGTTAGGTCCCTTTTTTTGGATTTTGTTGCAGTTTGAGCTGAAATTAGATTCTGTAGATTCTTTGACTTGGAAATTGTTATGGGTTTCTTTTGATTGTTGATAGAAGTAAGTCTTTGGGTGGGATGATATGATGCAATGACTTATTTTGAAATTGTCTGACGTGAGTAGAGATCCTGAAACTGTTGTACACAAAGGCTGGTTGTTAGAGAGTAGCTGTTGCCCTTGTTGTGGCAGGGACGACTTGTAGTTTCTACCAAAAGATATTTGTGTATGACCCTGTAGAACTCTACCTTGCTCCTGAGAAAATTTTTTGAGGGTTGGGGTAGTAGATGTTATAATAGGTGTGTGATGAACCTGAGAATCTGGGGTTCTTCCTGAGCTTTTTGACTGGGAAGCTTGGTTAGAACTGTTGCCATGTGTAAGAGTTTGTGAGAAAACAGGGGGATTGTTTACAAATTTTGTAGCAGAAGTGTTATTTGTAGATGATCCTTCAAACTGAGTAGCCACGGGAGGTTGCTGCTGCTGTATACTATACTGCTTCTGAAGTGGAACTAGCTGTGGTGGCTGTTAAATCTGAGAATACATTAACTCAGACCCAAGAGTAAATACAATAGACAGAAAAATAACATACATTAAAGTCTTATTCATTACATAAGCAAAATTTCCACAACTACAAATACTTCATTCTTTTAAACATGTAAGCTTTACATGCTCAAAATATGATTTGTAGAGATGAAAATTAGATGACAACTTAAACAAGTATCATAAACTTTCAGTATACCATGATTCAAAATGAAGCGAACAAATAAGTAGCTTAAGGACTTAACACTGTGACTGCTAGCTGAGAGTGTAACAATGGCTTCCTATATATACACATCCAAAGTTGGATACTATTCAGCATGGCAACCTTAGAAATTCCTTTCCAAGAGTCTTATTCACCTTATGTTGTCATTAATGTATGTTTTAGTCGACCATATCTATTCACCTTATGTTGTCCTTTTCACCCTAGATATTATGTCATGTACAGAGAAGACAAAAAAATTCATTTGATTATCCATGTAGTATTTGTTGTGCCTGATTTTGTTTGAGGAAGATGGAAGCAGCAGGGATTTTGATGTGCACACTTATGTATTTTTGAGTTGCATGCTCAATTTTAATTGGTTTGATATAATTGGCTATATACTAGATTCATTGATTTTATGTTTCCAGGTTTAGAAGAAAGTTGAGGTAATATTTGTTGCCATTATTTATATAAAAATTGGTTAAAAATTGCATTAATATCCAATTAATAAGAGGCTTTCATGATAGCAGGCCTTCCATAATAATGGGACCATCCAAAGTTTCATGTGAGCTTATCGTTGTTTCACCCCAGCAAGCAAATAGATTGGTTCAAATAGTGGACTTTTGTTGTGGAAGATATTGAGTATTATAAGCATCTTTATATATGGGATATGGCCAATAAAGAACATGAGAAGGACTCTTGTTAACATCAAGAATTATAAATGATAGCATGGGTAATCAACAATTAGAAGTATAAAGACTAAGGAGTGCAGTAACAGAGGCCAGGTACATTAATTTGGTTAAGTGATCCTTGTTATTATAAAGAAACCCCCCATTTTCGGTGCATGTGTTATACTTTGGAATATACTTTCCCTTAGATACCGAAGTGGACAATGTATGTTGTGGCCCTTGTGGATATATAGGAATTCATGAATATTACTGAGAATATCTGACAGATTTTTCATGTTGCCTAATCAATCTATAATTTCTGTTTCTTTTTCGTGCATGCAGCAGAGGGGGGAATTTCTTGAATTCTTGCTATGGAGTGTACTGATCCTTGATATTGGAAACCAGATTAGTGAGTTAGTTACCAAAGCACATGATTAGAAGTATAAAGACTAAAGAGTGCAGTAACAGAGGCCAGGTACATTAATTTGGTTAAGTGATCCTTATTATTATAAAGAAACCCCCCATTTTTGGTGCATGTGTTATACTTTGGAATATACTTTCCCTTAGATACTGAAGTGGACAATGTATGTTGTGGCCCTTGTGGATATATAGGAATTCATGAATATTACTGAGAATATCTGACAGATTTTTCATGTTACCTAATCAATCTATAATTTCTGTTTCTTTTTTGTGCATGCAGCAGAGGGGGGAATTTCTTGAATTCTTGCTATGGAGTGTACTGATCCTTGATATTAGAAACCAGATTAGTGAGTTAGTTACCAAAGCACATGAGTCAACTGTTAATGAAGTCATATGGTCGGTTCTTGTTTATCACGACCATAATGCATATATATTTTATGTATGCCATCTTCTACATTGCTACATATACCAAGAGAACTATTCATATCTCAAATCCAAAAATTCATACCCAAATCATGGAAACAATCTGCCAAACAATTTGATAAACCAATTGCATCTAGTGATGCGTCTATGATTGGTCCCCTTATTGCATCTTTAAAGGACTTTGTGAGCCAAGGGCAGTTGTCAAATGCATTCAAAACCTTTTCTTCAATCCAACACTATGCATCTTCTTCAGGTTCTTTCAATCATATCTTACATACCATTAGTTCTCTTCTATTATCTTGTATCAACCTTAAATCATTGCCACAGGGTAAGCAACTTCATGCTCAGATTATATTGCTGGGTTTTGATCAACACCCCATCTTGGTCCCTAGGCTTGTCACTCTATATGCTGGTGTCAATCTTCTTGCTGATGCACACATTGTTACTGAGAACTCAAATGTTTTGCAGCCTTTACCTTGGAATTTGCTTATCTCGTCATATGTTAGAAATGGGCTCTTTTGGGAGGCTATTTCTGCCTATAAGCAAATGTTGAATAAGCAGGTTAAACCAGATAATTTCACTTATCCATGTGTCCTTAAGGCTTGTGGTGAAGCATCAGATTTGGTTTTGGGTGTGGAGGTTCATAAGTCTATTGAAGCTAGCTCTCTTGAGTGGTGCTTGTTTGTGCACAATGCATTGGTCTCCATGTATGGTAAGTTGGGGGAAGTGATGGTTGCCCGTCGCTTGTTTGATAATATGCCAGCTAGAGATGCTATTTCCTGGAATACTATGATCTCTAATTATGCCTCTAGGGGTATGTGGGCGGAAGCATTTCGGCTATTCGAAAGCATGCAGAAGGAGGGTATTGAACAAAGTATAATAATATGGAACACCATTGCTGGAGGGTGTTTGCGAACTGCCAATTTCACGGGAGCACTTGTGCTGCTTTCTCAGATGAGAACATCTCTGCATCATTTAGATTCTGTGGCAATAGTTATTGGATTAAATGCATCTTCCCACATTGGAGCCCTTAAATTTGGGAAGGAGATTCATGGCTATGCTGTACGAAGTTGCTCTGATGTGTTTGATAATATAAAAAATGCATTAATTACTATGTATTCCAGGTGTAGGCACCTAAGCCATGCATATATTTTGTTTCATAAAATGGAGCAGAAGAACTTGATTACTTGGAATGCCATGCTTTCTGGATACACTCACATGGATAGATCTGAAGAAGCCTCCTTTCTTTTCAGAGAGATGTTGCACCAGGGTATCCAGCCTAATTATGTGACAATTGCAAGCATTCTTCCTCTTTGTGCTCGTATCGCAAATCTACAACACGGGAAAGAGTTCCATTGCTACATTATTAAGTGTGAAGAGTTTAAGGACTATTTATTATTGTGGAATGCCCTCGTGGACATGTACGCAAGGTCTGGCAAAGTTGTCGAAGCCAGAAGGGTATTTGATTCATTGAGTAGAAGAGATGAAATCACATATACTTCCATGATTGCTGGATATGGGATGAAGGGAGATGGAGAAACTGCTCTGAAATTATTCGAAGAGATGTGCAAGTTCGAAATTAAACCTGATCATGTAACCATGGTTGCAGCCCTATCAGCTTGTAGCCATTCAGGTCTTGTAACGCAAGGTCAATTGTTGTTTGAGAAGATGCTACATGTTTATGGTGTAACACCTCGTCTGGAGCACTATTCTTGCATGGTTGATCTCTTTGGGAGGGCTGGTCTTCTAAACAAAGCAAAGGAAATTATCACAGGGATGCCATACAAGCCAACTGCTGCCATGTGGGCCACTCTTATAGGAGCCTGTCGAATCCACGGAAATACATTGATAGGCGAATGGGCTGCAGGAAAATTGCTGGAAATGAAACCTGACCATTCAGGTTACTATGTTTTGATTGCTAATATGTATGCTGCTGCTGGTTGTTGGAACAAGCTAGCCTATGTCAGGACTTCCATGAGGGACTTGGGTGTGAGAAAGGCTCCTGGTTGTGCTTGGGTTGATGTCGGGAATCGGTTTTCGCCCTTTCTGGTGGGGGACACTTCTAATCCTTATGCTTTTGAAATTTACCCCTTGATGGAAGGATTGAAAGAACTCATGAAGGATGCTGGTTATGTTCACAGTGAAGATTTTGTTTCATCTGAGGAAGACATTGAGGAGTTGAATGTCCTGGGGAATTCTTACTGAACAAGGTTTTCTTACATGTGTCACATCTCTTGGTTTTTCTACACAGTATTATACTAGCACAACTGACATAATTTAAATTTACTCAATTCAATTAAATTCTTTCAGTATAATCTAGACATTGATTCAATAAAATTTATCACATGAGTTGGTTTTGTGAAATGATTTGGAATATGCTCGAGCACGATGCATGATTGTCTCTTTTAGCAAGAATGATTCAGTTGTGATGGGCAAATGATACGCATACGTGTGTCTTCATTTAGCTTATAGCTTATGATCTACTCGTACATATGAAAGCACAATAAACCTCACATAAAGTGGTTTGGCCTTTATGATGCACTTAAGCCAAGACTATAAAAGCTTAAATTGATTAACATCATATTGGATTATTGTAGGTGAGATCGAATAACTCTTTCTATGTTTTTGTTTACGGGGATTNATAAAAGCTTAAATTGATTAACATCATATTGGATTATTCTAGGTGAGATCGAATAACTCTTTCTATGTCTTTTTTTTTTTGTCTCCTGGGCTCTTATGTGGTTTGGATAACTCAAAAGTTTGTTAAGTGTGTCATGGCATTTTGTTTGTCTTTTATGTACTTTTGTGCTAAATTAACTAAGACAATTATTGTTAGCTGACTCATAATAAATATTTTTAGTGGGTGACACTTCTATGTGATGAATATCTTAAATTACTCATTCCCTTAAAATGGTCATTATGTGCTTCTCAGTAGTTATTGTGAGCAATCATGTGATTATTATTGGTGAACACACGACCATTGGTTAGGAGACAAAACAAAAGTAGTCATAATGAGGAAACATACTATTGATGACCAATGAAGTCTGCTTGGTGACAATTGGTCATCATTAATAAGAAAGTGGCATGTGTGTGTGCTCACAGTCATAACTAATAAATGCATAATGACCAATATAGGCGAAGGGCAATTTTACAAGTATTTTTGTTACACTAAGAAATATTTATTATTTGAGTCACTTAACCATAATTGTCTCATTAAATAACGGATAGTGTATAAGTTTCAATTTTAATTTCCACAGTATATAATCTATCTATAGAATAATATTTACTCATTTTCAAGTCTTTTTTAAAAAAAAAAAAAAATTTGCAGGGAATAACCTATTTGTTTTTTATACAAATAACAGTCATCTATAACAGTTAAAAAGGGGGGAATATAATCGAGATCAATTCGGTCTAAAATGAAAATTTTGATGGGTGTGATAGCGGTCCTACTTTAGAAGGGTGATACTGTGGTAGCAATAATCACTGATCAACATTAATCACTTTTCTGCCTTTAGGGGTCACAATAATCACTTTTCTGCCTCTCTCGCCCACAGTAACAACATTTCTTTTTGCAATTTCTGGAGGCAAAAACGTTCACAATCACTGATCAAATGGAATCCTTTATCCATGGACAGCGGAAAGAGGTGAGAAAAGATCATTGTTTTCATGGTTCTTATTATGATTGATATTTAAAGCTCTTGGTTTAGCTATGTTTCTGCACTTATTTTGAACTATTGCCAGAATCGTTTATATTAAAGCTGAATTTAGGTGAGTGGTTCTTACTGCTTTCTGATGTGTGCTAAATATTGTAAAAGCTTTGTATCTTCAATGATCTATTATTTATGAATCTGGATGAGTTTATGGTTCAGTTTGTGGTTCAGCTTTATCTATGTAACCAGCAATCAATATGCAGTTCTCTTTTCTATGTATGATTTCCAGTGGGCACAAGTGACTAGTTTGCATTCAAATATCAAATCTTTATTACTTTTAACAAGTCACCATGGTGCTGGGGCAGTATAATTTATTTTTCAAAATTATATTATTGTCACAGATCAATTTGGTTAGTTTACAAACTTATGTTATTAAGGTCTGAAACCAGATCTGAAATTCCATTTCTAGAAAAATTTCTAGATGACAACAAATTCTGCTTTGTTTGCTTCTATAGCGGATCATTCTAGCAGTTGCTTGTCCAGAGGTATGCCACTCAAAATTAGATGTCATAATGGCATAAGTATATTTCTTTCTTATTTTGCATGTCAAAAAATTAGACTGTCAATGCGGCGGGTTGGCTCATTAGGTTAAAGGAATCTAGGTCAGAGCTTTTACATCATCCATATACAGAGTTTGTATCCCCTTTCAATCAAAAGTCCTGCTTGGTGGGCAACCCTCCTTAATGAGATCCCCTCGCATACAACGGCTAGTTTGAGTAGTCATTTTTTAGGTCAAATTAAGCCTTGGAGATAATCCTTTGACTTGACATGTATGTCTCTTTTTATGAGATTCCAATCGTGCCATTGGTGTCTTGTCTAGTAGAATTAGAATAATATATCCTTACTACTATATTGGCTAGCAAAAAAGAAAATAAATTTAGTAGACTGAGATTACATAATGTCTTGTCATCCATTTCTCCTATATAAATTCACTAAATTTTCATCGTTGATCTACATTACCCGTAATCTATTTTTTTACATTATATCATTCAAATATTATTTTCATTTTGAAAATATCAGGGTGTTTCTTTTATTTAGGTAGAACAGTTGGTTTAGTGTTTTATTGTCTTGTTTCACTCATTGACTTGAACTCTTTTTATCTTATGCTAAAGTACCAACTTTCATTGTTGATGACCTTCTTTACCCGTAATTTGTATTTTGTTTCTATATTCTATCGTACTAAACTTATTCTTCTTTTGAAAATATCAGGGTTTTCCTTTGACTTGGTAGGCATAATTGCATGTTTGGTTTATTGACAATAATATATGTGGAAGTATTTTTACTCTACTATTTAACCTCAATAGCATACAATAGTGACATATACGTAAACCTTTTACACAACATTCCACAATCTGTTTATGTGTCACAATCTATTTAAGCTCATTTAGTTCATTACTCAATAGCGTGAGTCTTGGTATGTTCATTCCAATTTTTATTTGACAGAGCACGGAGGAGTTGAAGCAACAACATCTGTTTGCCAAACTTGAACTAGATTTGGTAAAGATGGAAGTGAACCAAACCAGGAAAATGGAGAGGGAACTTTATGAAGAACTAAAGAGGAGTAAAGAGGACGTGAAAAAGATTTGGGAACTTGTGCAAAAAACTAACAAAGAGAATAATCTGCTGTTGGAACTTCTGCAAATGGCTTTCCATGTGCCAGCTGAAGCGAAATCAAGCGTCACAGAAACCAACAATTTCTCAAATGGCTCTTCCATTGTGGGTTCGTCTTTGGAGGCTCTCTCTTATTTTCCTGGTTCTTCAAATACCAACCAAATTGTCTCTTGGAAAGTGGGCTTTTGCAGTGCTTCCCCTGCTGTTGTCTCTTCAGGAACTCTAAAACTTGATCCTTGGGATGCAGAGATTGACAGTCGTGTCCAACTAAAATCTTTGCCACAAAAAGGGAAACTATTGGAGGCTGTGGAAGATGCTAGTGCATTGCTTCAGACACAGCTCCTCATATCTGTGCCACTTCCGAATTTTCGAAATACACCTCCTCAGCAATCCACGAAATTTGCTCCTTTTGCTGATTTTGAGACCCTTGATATAAAGAAGGAACCTGTGTTTGTTTAACCACTTCCGTATAGCACTCCTTTGACATGTTCAGTTCCTATGATAAGCTTTTCTGATGGTCCTTCTGGTATTATCAACAATGCCAGGCAATGTTCTTCTATTGCTAGGGTGAACAACCAAGTTCCCGCAAGAAAGCAACAAAGGCTTCGGTGGTATTAGATGAAATCTTCTTAGGTTAATGGAGTTCAATAATTGGTATATTGAGGTTTCGATTGATTTTTTCTGTGCAAACCCCCTTTTTAGTTATCACTGAACACGTTAAATTCTTAATTGTGTAATGTTATTTGTTCAAACAGAGTTTTAATGAATTTTGAAAACAATATAAAGGCATGGGAGGCCTGTTAGCTAAGGGTGTTCACAGGGTAGTTCAAACCGCCCAAACCGCTCGACCCGATCCGGACTGCAGATGGCGGACCGCTCAACCCAATGGGTGCGGTGCGGTTCGGTTTCAAAACTGCAAAACCGAATAAATGTGGTTTGGCCAACGGTTCTGATTTTCCAAACCACATATAACCCAAACCGATGAGAATAACCCACATATAGCTCTCCTAAACAATGCCTTATTCTATGCAAGAGAAGAAGAGATACAGAGAAGCACAACAAAAGGGTAGAACAAAGAGCAAAAGAGAAGAAAAAATAAGAAAGAGAAGAGGGGAGAGGACCCGAGAAGAGAGGAAAGCAAGAGAGAAAGAAAAGGAGACCAAGAGAGCCATAAGAGTTTGCTTCTTTGCCCACACTCCGGAGGAACTTCAACAGTAGGGATGACAATTTGCCCCAGACCCGATGGGGCCTTGGTATTTTTATCTGCTCGGATACGGGTATGGGGCAGAAAAATGGGAATAGGGATGGGGATGTGGAATTTTATGGGTAATTGTATAAGGGCAGGTCCGGGGATAGGCAAGCCTTGCCCCACCCCACCCCGCCCTGTACTATACACATAATATACATATAATACATTTTATATATTTTTTTTTTGAAATTTGTATTGATAAAACGACGCCATTTTTGGTTAAGACTTTCTCACTTATACATTAACCTTCTCTCACTCCCTTGAGCTTCCATTCTTTTTCCCTAAAACTTGAACTGAAATCCCTAAGCTCTCATTCAATTAGAAATTGTGATCGATGGATTAAATATGTAAATGGTGTATATTTAGAAAAACATGATTGTATGGGTAAATGGAGTGGGGGCATGGGGCATATGAGGATTCAATGGGGTAGGGATGGGGATCCTGAAAAATTCCCATTGAGGATGGGTCCGGGGATGAGGCATGAGAATATCTTTCGGAAATGGGGATGGGGAGTCCCTGCCCCGCCCCATTGCCATCCCTATTCGACAGACACTGGTTCTGCTTGTTCCCTCTCTTCCTCTTCTGCTATCATTTTCTTTTTTTTCCTTCTTTATGTTTGTGTGTTTTGATTTGAAGATTGAGTTTTTCAATTTGAAATTCTCTAGTGTTTTGATTCATTTGTGCCGCATGAGGGAGGGGCTGCTTTTAGGTGTTTGTTTTTTATTTGGTTTTAATTTAATTAGATTTTTCTTGGAAGTTGGAGAAGAAATTTCGTTGGTTGTGTTGGTCCTTGTGAGTTGTGATATCATTTTGAAAAGTCTATATCTATATCTATATCTATATCTATCTATATAATTATAAAAGAAGAACCCCAATGCACCATATGCTGCCACGTGGCAATCCAGCCATTATTGTGAGTCATTAATATTCACATTTATTACTCCTAAAATAATAACCGAAATTGACTACAAAAAAAAAATAATCACAATTAGGAAATTGTTAATTTTCAATTTTTATCAATTAATCATAAATGCTGATTTGTCAATTGAAATTCAAAAATTAGGGTTTGGAGCTTATGCCCACAAAAAATATCTATATATAGAGTACAACATATGGTCCTCACCTCCATTGGGTCACAAATCTATCAATTGTCTTTCTCCATCTTAAGAAGCTCTCAGGTAAGCTTTTTTTATCTTCATCTAATATGCTCGGTTTATATGATAGTTTTGTGCTATTTCGCTTATGAAGATTATTATCTCCATCTCCTTCATCTCCAAACGAAACAAGGTATGTTATTTCTCTGTAATCTATCACTCAATCATCTTAAGCAATCATTTTTACATTTCATTAAACATTA
>QAOA01003636.1:0-14377 GCA_003255065.1 Cercis canadensis | reverse complement strand
GATAGATTAACGAAATATGCCCATTTTTTTGCCTCTCATACATCCTTATACAGCTGTTAGGGTGGCTCAAACCTTTATGGACAATATCGTCAAACTAAAAACTACATGGGTGGCCGTTCACAATCATTTCGGACCGTGACCCCATATTTTTGAGCAACTTTTAGGCTGAATTATTTCGTATTCATGGGGTACAGCTCCATAAAACTACTGCTTACCATCCTCAAGGAGATGGTCAATCTGAGGTGGTGAATAGGACTCTAGAGTGTTATTTAAGGTGTTTTGTGACAGAGGTGCCTTCAAGATGGGTAGAGTGGGTACCTATGGTTGAGTTATGGTACAACACTTCCTATCATACTGCTATTCAAATGAGCCCTTTTAAGGCTATGTATGGATATTCCCCTGAACTCACAAATCCCTACACCCTAGGAGACACACTGGTGGCAGTGGTAGAAAACACCACCAGGTCCAGGGACCAGATCCTAGCTCAGTTAAAGGAACATCTACGCAAGGCACAACACCGCATGAAACACATGGCTGACAAACATAGGACTGAGCGAAAATTTGAAGAAGGAGAATGGGTTTACCTCAAATTGCAACCTTATCGTCAGTCCTCAATAGCCAATCGGTCTTGCTATAAACTCTCCTCTCGTTACTATGGCCCTTATCAAATTCTGGCCAAAATAGGCTCTGTTGGATATAAGCTGAACCTCCCTCCAGAGTCAAAGATACACAATGTCTTTCATGTTGGGCTTTTGAAGAGACACCATGGAAGCAACCCTGTGCAGAACATTTTACGTCCCATCACCACCCATGGGGACATGCCCTGGATTCCTGAAACAATTGTGGATCAGAGAGTAAAGAAAAAGGGAAACCGGGCCATCACAGAGCTTTTAATTCAATGGACTCACACTCCCAAAGAAGAAGCTACCTGGGTAGAGTTTGAGAAATTCAAAAGCCAATATCTAGAGCACTACAGTCGCTGGTTCACGGGAAGCTCGACAATGGTGGATCTCCTTAAGGACAAGGAGAAAGTTGGAGGGGGGAAATTGTTACAATTCAAAACCAGAACATGGAACTCAGCATTTTTGGGCACAAGGCGGTCAAGTAGAATGATGTCGTTTGAAGGTGTTAGAGCTCAGAATAATACTGTGTCGTTACCGAGGGTCTGGGCAGTTATGTACGCCAGCCTTTTGTAGTCTCTTTCTTTTATCTTTCTGTTAAGCATGTGTAATTCTGTTGCCTTTTTTCTGGAGCGTGTAAGAATGGTTTTTAGGGGCACAAGAATTCTGCAGGGCATGCCATGGTTGCTGCGGTTGAATCTACTATAATACATAATTTAGCATAGTTTCTTTGTTGTGCCTTCTGCACACATCAGTACAAGATTGTGTCAGATTTGTAATTTCTCCATGCACATCTACATCAGATTGTGCTTTGGTTGTATCAGTTCTTGATCCTGAATAAGAAACTGCATATTAACATTGCAAATGCTTTGGAATAAATACCTAGCTATATGAATTTTCTGAAGGAAATCTGATCCAATAAAAGGAAGCATGAGGAATATGAGACTATTGCACTTACTGAGGAGTGCAGTGTCATCTTGCAAAAGTTGTTGCCTCAAAGAAAATTCTTTCTTTGATAAAGCTCTTTCTAACTGCAACATAAATCTAATTCCTCTCTCTGTTTTCAGGAAACTAGGTTTAGGAGAAGTTAAACCAACCTTCATACTTCATCTCCTTGCAATTGATGGATAGATCAATCAAGTATGCAAGGGGAATCCTTGAGGATGTGTTGGTGAAAGTGGATAAGTACATCTTCCTAGCTAATTTCATTGGTCTCGACATGGAGGAGGACCAACTCTCATTCAAGGTAATGAATCACCCAAAAGAAGTAAACAAGTGCAATAGAATTCACACTATTAATGGGTGCACTAAAGAATATTTTCAAGCCAATTATTCGGAGGATCTACTTGTCTTGTAGGAGCCTCTAATAAGGAAAAATCACAATATTTAGATATTAAAGACAAGAAATAAACCAAGACTTTCGGTTATGAGCAAATTTAGATAGGAGCATCTAGTTGATTACTTATCCTAGTTAGAGCCACCTGAGAGACAAGTAATGATGAAGACTCCTATCAAAGACTCTTTTGGATATGAGCAAATTTGTTTCCATTGACACTGTAAGCCTCCATGACATGACGGCTTCGGTAATGATCGAAGATTAATAGTGAATAGTCACTGGCTCAAGGCATACATTGATGGTGGAATAAACTTCCAGAAGTCCTCTACCAACCTTGTGGACCCCAATTGACTCACCTCATAGATAGTCAGACTGAGGACTATAAAACAAGCGCTTTTTGGGAGGCAACAAAAGTTTTCTTAGGCTTAAATTTTTAAGTTATGTTAATTTTTATGCTTGTGTTTTAATGTTTTAATTTTTATTTCCTTTAGGCTTAGGCTTAAATTGAATGAACTTTTTATAGGGTTTCTACCGCGTCAAAATAGAAAGAATAGAGCTGAAAAATGCTTATAGGCAGAAGCCAAAGAACTTCGGTGTTGCACTCTAGTGCACCTAGCATGCAAGCTCCAAGCACAGTAAACCAGAATGCCCAATGCCTAGGCTACTGGTCCTTCAAAATTTTTTAAATTTAGTGCCAATTCTACCTCGAAGTACGTTAGTGATCTTGGATGAAAATTTTCACGTGGCACGTTAAGTGGTGACTGGGCAAGCTGACATGGCATGGGGGAACTGGTGTGCCAAACTTGAAATGGTGCCATTTTTATTAAAAGAAATAGGGAAAAGTCTAAAAAAATACACTTTGTGCGCTTTAGCCCTCATCCTTCAAAAACGTAGAGAAAACCTCCTTCAACTACAAAAAGGTGCACTTTACCCCCACGATCCTGACATTCGTCCATTAATGGATGGAAGAAGGAATTTGAATATTATAATTTGACCCAAAAACTATTTGAATATTACTTTTTGACCCCAATTTTTATAAATTTGTTTTCATTTATACCTTTATAAAATTACATTATGGCCCAGATTAATCACATCATGTGCACATTAATGGACGGATGTCAACGTCGGGGGTAAAGTGCACTTTTTCGTAGTTGAAGGAGGTCTTCCCTACGTTTTTAAAGGATGAGGGCTAAAGCATACAAAATGTATAGTTCAAGGGGCTTTTTTAGACTTCTCCCAAAGAAATAAGTTCCATTGAATAATATGGCTTCGTTTGCTGAAGAGGAAGAAAGAAGGCAGATTTGTGAAGAAGGATTTCCTCTTCCTTGAACGTATACCCACCATTGACGCCACAACAAGGTACAATAGGAAACCATTTTCACCTTTTGCCATTTTGTGCTTGCTGGACAACACTGTTTGCCAAAGAAATGCAGTGACCAAAATCTGGAACATGAGCCACCATGTCGTTGCTCCCCAAACATCATATTCGCAGGCCTTGTGATCCGAAGTAGGCTTTTTGAGCAGCGCTTCTTCAACTAATTCTATTTTGAATTCTAAAAGTTTATTTATTTTTCACTAAGTTGTGTTCGTGTATAGTTGTGTCCGTGTATAGTTGTTGTGGAAAGGGAGCTAATCAAAGCTTCGAAGAGAACAAATTCAAGCTTCATCCACCCCAGCACCATTGTTCACACTAATGCCTTCATAGGCAAAGTACTTTCTTTCTACAACAATTCTTCACTTCACACTAATGTTTTTTTTTAGGAGTGAGGTAGGAGAATAAGTATTCATGCTCCATGCTATGCAACAACAATTTGAGCGCATAAATGTGAGGTTTGATAAGATGTAAGATATAATGGATAGATAAGAGGAGAACTTACAAGGGTAACCACCTAGAGCACCCAAAGGGAGGAGGAGAAATAGAAGGGTTGCTATGGAGGATGAAGAAGATAGTAGCCGAAGCAATTTTGACGATCAAGATTGGTTCGCATGACATGACAGAGGAAAAGGGAGAACAAGACATGCTCATGTACGCCGTGACTTGGGTGGGTGACCAACACAGTTCCGAAGAGCAATATCGGTTTGCTAGGCATGATTGAAGAGAAAGGAGAGCAAGACACACCTAAGTGGGTTGTGAAGAAGGTGAAATTAAGATTCCAACCTTTCAAGGAAGGAATGAATTGGAAGCCTATTTAGATTAGGAAAAGAAAAGAATGTGTTTGATTGCTACCATTACTCCAAAGAGAAAAAGGTTAAGCTAACAGACGTTCAGTTCATGGATTATGCCATCATTTGGTGGGACCAACTTCTGCTGAATAGAAGAAGAAGCCATGAGAGGCCAATTGACTCTTGGGGTGACATGAAAACTATCATGAGAAAGAGGTTCATACCAAGGCATTACTACCAGGATCTCTTTCAAAAGTTGCAACATCTAACCTAAGGTTCTAAGAGCGTAGAGGACTAGTGCAGGGAGATAGAGGTTGGTAAGATTAGGGCCAACATAGAGGAGGATCGTAAGGCCAATATGGCTAGGTTCTTGCATGGGTTGAATAGAGACATTGACAATGTGGTAGAGCTGCACCATTATGAAGACAATCAAGCCAAGGCTAAGACCGATGGTCAACCCTCAAGGAATAGGGACATCAAATGCTTCAACTGTTTGGGAAGGGGACACATCACTTCCCAATGTCCAAACAAGAGGATATTATCCTTAAGGGAGATGGAGTCATTGAAACCCAAGGCGAATTGGAGGACAAATCCATGCAATCCTTCAAGGATGCTAGTGAAGACATATAGTATCCCATGCATGGAGAGTTATTGGTCATAAGGCAAGCCCTTAACTCACAAATGAAGGAGGATGAAGTAGTGCAGTGGAACAAAATTTTCTATACTACATGTCACATCAATGCTAAGGTTTGTAGCATGGTAATTGATTAAGGTAGTTGTACTAATGTAGCTAGCACTAGCACTAGCACTACTATGGTTAAAAAGTTGAATCTTACTACTTTTAGACATCCTAGGCCATATAAATTGCATTGGTTTAATGAGTGTGGAGAAGTTAAAGTAAATGAACAAGTGTTGGTCTCATTCTCTATTGGAAAGTACATAGATAAGGTTTTATGTGATGTAGTGCCTATGCATGCTAGGCACATTCTATGCATACATGATGGTTACACCAATCGGTACTCTTTTTTCATGAATGAGCAACCTATCACTCTTGCACCATTGACTCCTAAGCAACTACTTGATGATCAAGAGACTTCGAAGGAAAAGAGATGTGGAAGAAGATAAGGAAAAGAGGCAACATTAAAGTGTATAAGCAAATCAAAGAGGGATCAAGAGAGCATTTTTCTGTTTTAACACATTCTTGATCCTTCTTTGTCTAGTGGTAAGAGAGTAGTACCGAGAGATTGGGCTCAAAGTCACATAGAATTGTTCTCGAGAATCAATGATGGTGATGATTCGAGGACGATTCCTTTTGAAGAGTAGGGGAATGATAAGAACCTAGGAAGCACCAACATGGCTCCAAACGATCAATTGCGACCAACAAAGATGCAAGTGACTGAGTGGACTCAAATCACACATCAAGGAGAAAAGCATGAAGATTTGGGTCTAAATGGAAGCCGAGGGATCATGGGATCAATTCAAGTTGATAAAAACATAAGTTATGAAGATAGGGCAGAATGCTCGGCATCCCAACACCCTAATTAAAACTTAGCACCTGGGGAAGGCAGCGCGTTGGGTGCCACAGTGCTTAGAGGGCAGGCCCATGGGTGCCGCAACACCCTACCACAAGCAAATTTCGGGCACCTAGACAACTTCAATTGATTTGAAACTTTGCAGAGGTAAAGAGGAGTCTAGAGAAGCTCCACGATTTGAGCCCAAACGGAGCATTGAATTTACATATATTTTTCATTTTTGTAAAATTTGGGGATATTTTTGTCCAATGCAGGTGTTCAGAACATGGTCGTGTAACTCATGATTTTAGATGAATTTACATATATCTTAATAAGAATTTTGATACCTGAAACTTCAAAAAGAGGTCTTATGTTAGGTGGGAAAAATGATGTTTGGTCCTGTTAGGAGGGAATCCGCATATTAGTCTTTTTAGAGGGAGGGTGCCAGGTGACTTAGGGAGAGACTTGGTGCTAGCATAGGGGTAGGCTTTGTGTTGTTGTTTACTTCTCTTACAATTTTCCAATGTATTATATTGCACTTATATCTATCAATAAAAAGGAGTAGCCAATCTTCTTATATATTTGTTGCCTTCTATGTTGGCTTGCTTATGAGGTGCAATACATAAGATGTTATAATGTGCATGTTATCATTGTCATGCTTGCGGGAGATGCTATTGTCAAACCTCGGATATATTATCGGTTTCTTAGTCACTTAACATGTGTGGGTCAGATCGAATGGGATAGGCTGACTTGCTTTCTCAAAGGAGTTACACAAGTGTCACGTGGTCTGACAAGGGTGAACTTGTCGGCTCGAGACAATTGGTATCAGAGCCCTGTTACTAGTGTGGAACAGGACCTCCATGTTGATCATGATTATGTGTTGAGTTTGAGGCCTATTTGGTTAGAAAAACTAAGTTGTCACTCATTAAGTTCTTGTTAGCTCGTTTAGTTTATTTCTTTGTTTTGCTTGAGGACTAGCAAAAATTAACCAACATGGGCATTTTGTTGGTGGTTTATGTGTTCCTATGCCAAGGGGTTAGAATGTATCGTCACTTAGCACTAATGAGACCATAGACCAAGATGACCATTTTGTTGGTGGTTTAGATGTTCCTATGCCAAGAAGTCAAAGGGTTGATATTCTTGGATCACCAAGCGTGAACGTTGATGAAAAGCAATTAGTAGACAATTATGAAAGAAG
The DNA here is from genome assembly GCA_003255065.1 of Cercis canadensis. Classification (NCBI taxonomy): domain Eukaryota; kingdom Viridiplantae; phylum Streptophyta; class Magnoliopsida; order Fabales; family Fabaceae; genus Cercis; species Cercis canadensis. Next base: position 7,549 of record QAOA01003636.1, on the reverse strand, counting down.
CATGGACGTTCTATCATAACATATCTCATTGTTGAGAGCCATGATAGAAAAGTTGAATCTCGTGATCACTAACTTGCAAAGACAAGTATAGCTGATTGCTTCTGTTGTGGGCTTCCAAGAGGAGAATTTTTATATTGGCCAGGTGAATATAGGCACTCCGCTGTGTAGACAACCCAATAGAAATGCTACTACTAGCCAAGCCTATGTTCCTCGTATTGTTGGTAATCCACATAGGAACAACATTTGAAGATCGAATGCTAGGGGGCAACGTTGATTTTTGGAATGTTAAAGTCTATCTTAGGTGTCAAATGTACTTCAATGAAGCTGCCATTGATCGAAAACCAAAATTCATGAAAGTCAAGTTGCATAAAAGTGAGCAAAGGATAGATGAGACAAAGAACTAGAAAGGAAAATAGAAGTCATAAGGTGTGTTAAAGAAGAGAGTCAAAATCATAAAGAATCAAAAGCAGATCAAGCCTTCGATGGTGGTAAACAGTCCTAAATAACCTCAAGGTCAGCCATAAATTTTGATGACCCAAAAGACTCAAAGGTTGAAAGAAAATGTAAAGAAGCCAAAGCCTTGTGTAAGTGTGTAAGTGTGTTCGAAAGGTTAGAGGTAAAGAAGCCATAAGTAAATTCTCTACAGGAGCAAAATCTTTCTAGGACATAGAAGAGAAAGCTCCAGAGAAAGAGGCGATGGCAGAAGAAAGATGGTTCAAACAATACAATGGTTTTCAAGGCAAAAGAAGATAATCAAAAATTAACAAACGAGCAAGGTTGCAGTGTGTCTGTCAATATGATGCTGCTAGTAGAGTTTGAGAGAAATATCATCGCTTGGTCTTATGATGATGATTATGAAAACAACAACGATATGGAGGTTGAAGAAGTTTCTCAAACAACAAACAGTTCAAGTTCATTGGATTTTGGTTTTTCATTCTTTAAGAAACCTCCCGAAGAGCAAAAGAGGCATCTCAAGCCTTTACATATTAAATCTCTTGTCAAAGGAAAATCTATTAACAAAGTGATGAATGATGGAGGAGCAGCAGTTAATCTAATTCCCATATCGACGTTCTTTAAACAAGGGAAGTCTTAGATCAATTTGGTTCCTACCAATATGGTAGTAACTGATTTCGATGGTCAGACTTTGTTTGTGGTACCTTCGATAGCAAGTTATAATTTGCTTCTTGGGAGAGATTGGATACATGTTGTGGGTGTAGTTCCTACAACAGTGCATCAATGCATGGCAATAAGGAATGAAAGGAAGGAAGTTGAGGTTATTCCAGCTGACAATTGTTGTTGTTACTTTGAATAATGTCATGCTGAGTTTAAGCTTTATCATCCTCAAATTCATTTAGTCAAAGCCAAGAATCTTATCCTAAGCGACTATCACTACTGTAAGTTAAGTCGCGATGAGTATGAATTCATTCAATCAGCCGCCATGCATGTCGAACCTGGGCAATCGTAGTTGAACTACTATTGATTTAAATGACGAATCAGGATCAAGAGATCATGAGCAACCTCTTACTGGGCATATTGAGCAAATTTCATATTGTTAAAGTCTGTTTCTACTCTTACTGGGAATCGTGTGCTCACTTCTGATGTTTGTGTTAATTGTATTGTTTAGTTTGATAATAGATGTACTACCCTTGATCTTATTTGTCTTCCTTTGTATGATCTTGATGTAGTAGTTGGAATGGATTGGTTGATTGCCAATAAAGCTATTCTTGATTGTGCCAAAAAGATTGCTTCTTTGTCTACTTGTATTTACAATCCTAAACCTTTTGTTAAATGTCTTTGTTTAACCATTGCCCAGGCTGAAAGATGCCTTATGAAAGGTTGTCAAGGGTTTTTAGTTTTCTTCTCTCTGCAAGATGAGGTGGAAGAGGGAATAGATAAAATACCTATGGTTAAAGATTACCCAGAAGTATTCCCTACAGAGTTTAGTGGTCTCCTGCCTGAAAGAGAGGAAGAGTTTTCAATTGATCTTATGCCTGGATCTAGTCCTATATCAAAAGCTCCATATAGAATGGCCCCCGTAGAACTAGCAGAACTTAAAAAGCAAATAGGGGAACTGTTAGAAAAGGGGTTCATTAGACCAAATGTGTCTCCTTGGGGTGAATCAAAGTTATTCGCCAAGAAAAAAGATGGTAGCCTAAGGTTATGTATAGATTATAGATAGTTGAATAAAGTGACCGTTATGGGATAAATGTTATATGATTTTAGGTGTTTTTTTTTTTCCTCACAATAGATGTACCGTGAGACGGCTTTGTGCTTGATTCATGCCCATATATCTCATGGAATTTTCTCATGACTACTTGTTATGTGAGAAAGTCCAATAGAATGCTTTTCCATAGGAATTCCGTGGAAATTGCGTGTTTTCTTGTAGTAAGGTTCAAGAATGTTTAATGGTGAATTGAAATTGGAAGTTGTGTATGTGGCAATTCGAAGTCCATAGTCAATGATCCTTTGGAATATAGGAGTTGTCCTTTGGGAAATCTATGGAGGATTAATTTGAAGGCAGCTGAAAGTTGTGAATTAATTTGAGAGCAATTATGGGCATTCAAAGGCAACAAGAAAATAGTCATGCGCGGATTTAGAAGGAACATGCACCGAAAACGTGAAACGTGGCTAACAGTTCAATCGTGGTTGAAAGCCATTAACAATGTGTGCTAGAAATGTGGAACATGACTAAAGTTCACACGTGGTTGACAACCATTGAGAACATGTGCTACAAATACGAAATATGGCTAAACAATTAGATCGTGGTTGAGGGCCAATAAGAATGTGTGCTGGAAATGCGGAATATGGGTGAAATTCACACGTGGATGAAAACCAATAAGGATGTGTGCGGAATGTGTAGCCACCTTGATTCCCATGATTCAGTTGAAAGAGGTGCAGAGAACGTGATGTTCTAGGTGTCACACATGCAAAGGAGCAATTGAGAATTTGAGTGGATAGGTGTCAAAAATGCAAGTGGGCAATTAAAGTAGAGAAGTCTATAAATACCAGTGAAAAACAAAAATTTGTGAACCCTCATACCAGACATCAAACAACTACAAAGTTGATTTATCTTTTTGCTTCCTTCTAAGGAGTAGGAGTCAATTTAGCATAGTTTCTTCGTTGTAGTTTCTACACACATCGGTACACAATTGTGTCAGATTTGTAATTTCTCCATAGACAATTGCATCAGATTGTGTGTTGGTTGTATTGGTTCTTGATCCCCATTAATGTATTCTTCTTCTCTTTACATCGATTCACCACCATTTTGCTTCTACATCTGGTAGTTTTCTTTCTGAATAACTTAATAGTCTCTTTATTGGAGAGGATCCTAGTCCAAGGCAAACAAATCAATATCAAAAGCAATGGATAAAACTATTAATTTTCACTATTAACAATTTGGCATGACCAAGAGTAATGGAAGTTTCAATTACTTCAAATTGTTAATTTTCACTATTAACAGAAAGACATAGTAGAAAAATATTTTCTTGCACAACAATGCAAGTGGTACCAAGATTTAGTTTCTCCAAATTCCTTGGGGACAATTTGAACCCAAGCTTTGAATGAGAATAATGACCACTAGTAGGGGGACAACATAGGTAAAAAAAAATCCAATCCTTTTCTTTGGCAAAGAGAAAACTAGATGGTATGGAGAAAAAAAAAATCACATTCTACAACCCTAACATATTAACTAAAAGCATATACTTAAGAAAACAAGAAATAATGATAGAATTCATTATCAATCATTATATTCACAAAGAAATATCCTAATGGTTAAATACTTTATATACTCTATGGATGAAAAGCTGTCACATTGAGACTGAGAAGGGTAAAACTTTGAAAGTAAATAGGCTATGTACCCCCCTGTTGCATAGCCTCCAGGGGGCCAAAACGAAAAACTTATTCATTACAATAATCTAAATTTAGTCAATGAATTTATAACATATTGCTATAGTATTATAACAAGCAAAAAATAAACTAGAGAAAGAGATCATAAGCAAAGGAAAGAATACAATAAGCATATGTACTAATTCCAAACCTCCTGAACATTTAAATTTCTCTCATCATATCATATTCACGTGCCTACATTGAAAAATAAAATATTTTGGCAGAAACTCCTTGATATGACTAGGAAAACAAGGATGCTATTAACCATGAGTCTCCATCCAGTTTGATTATCTTCTTAGCTCTCTCCCTCCCCATGCTAGTTAGATGCCCCGCTTCCTTCACCTTGTTCCCATTTTTTTTTTCTCCTCAAGATATGATTAGGAATGACATCAAAATTCTCCAGTTTTAGATCAGTTGTAGGACACATCTTTTTCTTGTGAACAAAGAACCATTCTTCAATTCTTGTTCGTTCATAGGTGATGCTACTGGCAATGACAATGGGGTCCTCCATGATCTCCAATGATATAGGGCATAAGGACTCTGCAGGGCATGCCTTTTGCATGGTTGCTGTGGTTAAATCTACTTTCCTCTCCATCTTTTCTCTGAGTGTGTGCAAGCCAAAAGGTGATATAGAGTATTACAAAGGTATGATAGAATACGTGTGACAATCCTCTAAAAATAAGGAAATCAAAATAAGGAAATACATAATATATCAGAAGAAGAAAAAGGAAACAAATTGCGGTAAAAAATAGATGCAATCTCATTAATGTGTCCCCATTGATAAANTGCTGTGGTTAAATCTACTTTCCTCTCCATCTTTTCTCTGAGTGTGTGCAAGCCAAAAGGTGATATAGAGTATTACAAAGGTATGATAGAATACGTGTGACAATCCTATAAAAATAAGGAAATACATAATATATCAGAAGAAGAAAAAGGAAACAAATTGCGGTAAAAAATAGATGCAATCTCATTAATGTGTCTCCATTGATAAACAGTTACTTCCCACCTTTTATGCTGGTCAACGATATAACTAAGCAATTTACTGAAATATATTTTTAGACACATGAAAACTTGTGTGTGTTCTTTTTTATAAAAGAATTATTTTGCAAAAAAATAATAATAAAAAAAGTCTTCTTTGATTGTAAAGAAACACGAACGTCACTACAAGAAAACGGAACAACTTCAACAGCTAATTTTTTACAGCCAATAATAACTGTTGGAAAAGGCATTAAACTCCTCTTAACAGCCGTCGAAAAAAGAAGATGCAACAAATAATTTTATTTTTGGAGAAGTCACAATCGGGCTTTTGGGCGCCTAATCTTTGCGCTAAAAAAGTCCCAAATTGTCCCATTTTCGACAATTCCGTCAAAAATACACACACTTCTCTTTATTTCTTTTTATATTACCGACAAAATATCTCTCCTTCTCCCTAGTCATAAGTTTTCTCTCTTCTTCTTGATGGTCAATGACCCATAGAACTATCAACGCTTCTCTCTTCTGGTCTTCATCTCCAATAGAAAAAGAAATAGATGGTCTCGGGTCTCTCTTTTGTTCATCTCTTTTCTTCGGACTTGGAGTCTCTCAAATCTTTCTTCTCTTAGCCTTTCCTACACGTAGGCTTCACCATGACTAACAACTTGGAGCTTTGAAACTCAATTTTGTTTTATTCTCATCTTTCAAGAAGACAAGGTATGCAATTTACTCTCCATTCACATGGTTTGCCCCTTTGTTTTCCTCAATTTTGTCATAGATTTTGGATTTTAGTACCAAAAATCCATAACAAATTGTGAGATATTGTAATTTTTTTTTAATTTGAAGATCAAATTTCTCACAATAGACAAATTTCTTACTGATTTCCCATTGAATTCTTGTTATATGCAACTTACCCAACAAGAACCAAGCCAACATTTCATTTTAACTCTCACCTTAAGGCAAAGTCCTTCTTTACTCTTTGGTACATTGTCCTTGTCTTGAAAATTTTCTTTTCCTTTATAATGAATTTTGCTTGTTTAGCTTCATTGTAATAATTTGTGAGACATAGGGCTTGACTTTGGTTACATTAAACTAAATCTCCGAAGATGATGTTTAGAGAATGAGTTTTTCAGTTTCTTTTTTTTTTCTTTTCAAAATGAAAGTCTGTTTTAGGGGTTTTTCCTTTCCTGTCACAAGTACAATTGTTTTTGTAATTTCAAAAATATTTATAAGTGAATGAACTATGTGCAGTGTTTAAAGGACCTTAGCTTATATTGTCATATAGATAAGAGTTTGATGAAAATAAAAAAAAAATATAATAGAGGTTAAATATAGCGACGGAGTTATTGAATTCCTGAATTTTGCCTTCAGACATACAGGTAGAGACAAGATTTTCTGCCCTTGTGTCAAATGCAATAATTATAGAAAAAAAAAACGTGAAGATGTTGAAGGTGATTTGCTAGGCTATGGAATAGTTGAAAATTATACAATTTTGTATAACCATTGGGAGAAGTTACTTGATTCACCTCATAACTTAAGTGATGATGATGAGTCAGATAGAGAATCTATTCAAGACATGTAAATGGATCATTTTGGAGCTTGGGATGTAGAGGACCCAAATGAAAATGCAACTACCTTTTATAAATTATTAGATGATTCATAACAAGTTTTGTATCCAAGATTTAAATTTTTTTTAAAACTATATTTCTTGATGAAATTATTTTATCTAAAATGTCTTGGTGGTTGAAGTAATAAATCATTCACTATATTACTCAAAATGTTGAATGATACATTTCCAGAGGGGGTACAATTGCCAAAATCTTATTATGAAGCATGGAAGAAGATTAAAGATCTTGGCTTAGATTATATGAAAATAGATGCATCTGAGAAAGATTGTATGTTATTTTGGAATGAACATTCAAAGATAGAAAGTTGTTTGATTTGTAAAACATCTAGGCAGAAGGATGAAGAGAATTTTAATAGTAAAAAGATTCTTAGAAAGATTCTCTGTTTTTTCCCTTAACTCCAAGATTGAAGAGATTATTTATGTCTAAAAAAAAGCAGCATCTAAAATTACATGACCCTATGACAAGCGAGTCAATGATGGTATTCTAAGACATCCTACTGATTCAGAAACTTGAAAAAAGTTTGATAAATTGCATGAATCATTTGCTCTTGAGTCACGTAATGTAAGGCTTAGTTTAGGTAGTGATGAGTTTAATCCCAATGGGAACATGAGCTCCCAATATAGTATTTGGCCAATGGTGCTCATTCCTTATAATTTGCCACCTTTGATTAGTATGAAGGCTACTTCGATGATGTTGTCACTATTTATTCCTAGGCCAAAATTCTTGAAAATAATATTGATGTATACTTATAACCATTGATTAATGAGTTAAAACAATTGTGAGAAGTGTGTGTAGAAACTTATGATGCAAGTAGAGAGCAAAAATTTATGATGCATGCTTCTATGTTGTGGACAATTAATGACTTCCTAGCCTATGAGAATTTGTCTGGTTGGAATACTAAAGGGGTCTTGACATGTCCTTCTTGTCATGGGAAAACTCAATCTATATATTTAACTAATGGTAGAAAGTATTACTTTTTGGGACATCATCGTTTCTTATCAATTAAGCATAGATGGCATTTTGAAGAAAATCTAATTGATGGTACAAAGGAACTTGGATATCCT
>QAOA01003633.1:54704-67582 GCA_003255065.1 Cercis canadensis | reverse complement strand
GAGATATATACTTGCTCTACGCACAGATTCAGGAGAATCCACATGTTTTGGATCACATAGATAAGATACCATTTGTTGACACTCCTTTGCACATTGCTGCTTCTGCTGGGCATACCAGTTTCGCAACTGAGATTTATGGATTGAAACCTTCTTTTGCTTGGAAGCTAAATAGGCATGGGTTTAGCCTCATCCACCTTACTTTAGTAAACGAGCACAAGAGAATGGTGCTTCGCTTTGTAGACATGAACAAAGACCTTGTCTGAGTCAAAGGGAAAGAGGGGCACGTTTAAACAAGGCTTCCACTATATTTATGGCAGGCTTGGCAATCTTTCTTTGTTACAGTCACTTGGGCTTGGTCAGAATTTTAATGTCAAGATTTTCGAGAAGAATCATGCTGATGCTGAATGGCTATGTAATCTCTCTTTTTTAACATGACTTGAGTGGATTGCTTAATCTGAACAATTCTCATCAATGGTTGCGAACAATTGGTAAGCTTCCAAACCCTAGAGAATTGCGGCTAAGGAGATGTAGCCTTTATGATGTTGATATTCTTCCTTTGTCTGATTCCCATTTGAATTTTTCCAATTCTCTTACCATCCTCAATCTCTCTTCTAATATGCTGACATCATCAATGTTGCAATGGGTGTTCAATTTGAGAGAGTTGTTTTTCATTTTGGGGCTTATTCTGTTTTGGGTTTATGTAAACAGATTTCCATTGGGGAAATCTGGGAAGAGAGACCTCCGATTTTTTTGCTAGAGGATGTGAGTTTCTAGTTAGCTTATAGGAAAATCAGTTGAGTTTATGGTTAACTCATAGGAAAACCAGTTGAGTTTCTAGTTAGCTCATAAAAAAATTACTTGAGTTTCTGGTTAGCTCTCTGAAAAACCAGTTTTGTAAAGCTTGGAGAAGCTTGGACAACTAAACTCGGATTATAGTAGAACCCCAGCCTTGGGAGAGTGGACGTAGGCATATTTGGCCGAACCACTATAAAAACTGGACTAATTCTCTCATCCCTACTCTCCTTTAGTTTCTATTTCTCATCTGTTATTTGTTGTGCTTCCTTGTTATATGCTATGGTTGTGTGTTTATGAAGCTTGCTATAAACTAGTTTCTAATTGTGTTTAATTTGAAACTTTAGAATGTTTAAACTGTATGCATTGTGATTAAGTCAATAGTAAGTTGTGCAAGTGAATCTCTCTTTTAGAAAGGCTATTATCAAGATCTAATATTCTGCTCTCTGTCTTTGTTTAGTTTTTTGGGTTGCCAAAGAACAAGTGTAGAACGAGTTTTGATCAAAACTAGTTCCTGCAAAAACATTTTAATCTGTGATTCAGTCTTGATTTGCTTTTAAGCTCCTATTACCCCCCTCTAAGAGTGTATCTATACTCTCAATCTTAAATCACTAGAGTTTATTGATCTTAGCAATAACAAATTGTCTGGAAGTATTCCAATCTCCATGGGCAAGTTTCTCTTCCTTTTTGACGTTTTATCCCTTGTGGTATTGTAACAAAAATAAAGAGCATTATTGAACTCCAATTAATATATAATTATGCACTTTATGATCTTTCTGAGAAAAAATTGGCATCATCAACTATATTCATCTTCATATTTATGATTTTGACCTTTTAGTGATCACTTTTTAGAAAGTCCCTTTCTCATGATTTTTGCAACATAAATAAACTCTTTCCAACATTTATATCTCTCCAGAAACAACATGGAATGGAAGATCCCAAAATATATTGAAAATATGTGTACATTGTAGAAGTTATACCTTTTCAATAACAACTTAAGTGGAGAGCTTTCAAGTTTTTTTTTTTTTTGTTGGTTCATAACTTGTCCGGGAGCATCTTACATAAATTACAGGATTTGAATTTATCTTACAATCAAATTATTGGCATCTTATTTGACCTTTTAATGTTCTCATTTCGAAAAAATAATCACCTGAAAATAATCAATTAAATGAAAAAAAAAATACCTAAAAGCATTAGATTGCTAGTGAGTTAGAGTATTTACATCTATTGGGGATTCTTTGGAACATAAGATCATTAAACCCCATTTCACTTATCTCTCCAAATTGAAGATGTCAAGCTTATCTCACAATTCACTGGCTGTAAAATTTAGCACCAAATGGATTTCTTGTTTTCAATTAAGTTATTTGGAACTAAAATCTTGCAAGTTGAGTATAAGCTTTTAAAATTGGCTCAGACTCAAAATAACATATTCGGTCTTGATATTTCTAATGCTGGCATTTTGGGACGTGTGCCATCAATTTTCTCACAAGCATCGCACTAGATCTCCAGAAATAAATTCAAAGTGTAATTGCATCATTATTTGACAAAGGTATAGCTGATGCTTTGGTCATTTTGAAGGAATCAAACAATTAATTAACGCGGCAATTTTTGAATGTTGGATCCATCTTAATGAAATTATAGAATATTTTGATTTGAGGAATAATAGATTGTCAAGAAAGTTTCCAAGAATTTTAGAGAGGAAAACCCAGAAAGAAAAAGGAACAAATTTAGAAGAGCGAGGACGAGCTAGAAAGAGAAAAAAGGTGTAGAGAAAGAAATCAAGAATTTTAGAGAGAAGAAAAGGTACAGAAAAAAGGGAGAAATTTAGAAAGAGTGAAAGAAACAGAATTTTAGTGAGAGGAGGAAGCAGAGAGAAAAAGAAAGAGAATTTTTTTCTTGTGAGAAAAAAAAAATTATACGGAGACGTGAAAGTATAAGTTTGCTTATTTGTTCCATCAAAAAAATATTGCTAATTTTTTCTCCCAATGTCACTTCTGTTTCTAATAGAGATCAAATTTCTGGAATCATCACGTCATAAAAATGAAAACTCAAGAATCATTCACATTAAGAGTTACCAACTACTTAGAAGTGCCTAATTGGATCTAGACTATAAGTTAAATTCTCCATTTTTCTAATATCCTTTTATCTAATAACTAAAGACGTGTACTGTTTTGTTAAAGTTTTCATGAGATCTTATATATAAGAATCATCGCTATAACTAGATCCCACTTACTTGTTCCTATCCTTAAGATTCTTTTCCTATTTTTGAGTACTAATTAGCATGATGGAAAAAGAAAAATTTGTTTGGTTCACCACTCACAAGTTGTGATAAAACAGTAGTATGAGATTTTAACCGTACAAAAAATTAAGTGGATCTAATTGGAAAATTGTGTAGTCCAGATTAATATTGGTAAAAAGTAGTGAGATATATATAATAGCTAAAAAAACATTACTCTATGAAAATATTAATCTAGTATAATAGTTAAGGATGGAAGAGCTCTAGCTCAGTATGTCATGCTTCTAGTCATAAAACTGATGTCTTCATTTCCTTTTCCGATTCTAATTTCTTTAATTGCAGTTGCAGTTGTTATTTACCTACAAGTCAAAATATCCTCGTGATAGAGAGACACATACTGGAAGAAATTGTATGCAAGAATTTAGCTGTGGCTTGGAAGATGTGTGAGAGCTAATCTTTAAAGAAAGACTACAATTTTGGGGCAAGGTTGGATTTATAAAATGATAACTAGGATAATAATGGCATTTCACCATCGTACGATGGCTATAGTTGGTCAACCTCAGTAATGAAGGTCTGAAGCCAGAGCGCAAGCAGGGGTGCACTCCACTGAGTTAGCACAATGAGGCCAATTTGTGAGCTGCCTCACTCAATCCTAACCCTGAGGTAGATGAAAAAATCATTGTGATAAACTTTATCTAAGCCCTAGGGAATATATATTTCAGGAATTTATCACTGCTTTGAGCATTCTTTTGAAGAGTTCTTTTCTTTTACTTCTTCCATCTTGGGTAATAAGCCATGCAAAGGATATCAAAATTACCAAGATAAAAACTGTTTAAATTTGGATATAAAAGATCTGCAGCCATAGCAGTGGCAATAAAATATTACAATGAAGGCAGAATCAGAGATGGACTATCAGCATTATAGAAGAGATAGTGTAAAAATGTAATCAAGACTGATCTGGGTACTGAAACATGTGGAAGGAGGGATTAACAATGCTGAAACCCCCATCAATGAGCAGATTGTGGCCGCTCACATACTTTGACTCATCACTAGCAAAATAAAGTGCGGCATTTGCCACATCATCTGCCTTGAGAGTCACACCCTTAAGATTAGCAAGAGAGTTCATCATATTCTCAAGTTCCTCATCATTAACCCCAACAAATTTGGTAGCCAACGGGGTGGCGAGTGCATAGGGTGACAAGCAATTCACCCTGATCCCAAACTGACCAAGCTCAACAGCTGCATTTTTAGTGAGCCCAACCACGGCATGCTTAGCACAACAATAGGCATGTGAGGCAGCACCACCCACGTATGAGCTTATACTCGCCGTTGAGATTATGCTACCGCTACGTGCCGGAATCATGGCCTGCGCCGCGTGCTTGATTCCGAGGAATACACCCGTGAGATTCACGCTCAGCACACGCTCGAAATCGGCCTTCTCATTGTCAATGATTCGGGGCTTGTTGGAATCAACTATGCCAGCATTGTTGAACATTATGTCTAGCTTACCGAATTTTTTTATGGCACTGTCCACAGCATTTTTCACTTGGGCCTCATCGGTAACATCGCAATGCACGTATAAACACATTGATGGGCCTATGGACTGGGCCAAATCTTGGCCCAGTTCATCTTGGATGTCCGCGATCACCACGTGGGCTCCGTGNACAAAGGTATAGCTGATGCTTTGGTCATTTTGAAGGAATCAAACAATTAATTAACGCGGCAATTTTTGAATGTTGGATCCATCTTAATGAAATTATAGAATATTTTGATTTGAGGAATAATAGATTGTCAAGAAAGTTTCCAAGAATTTTAGAGAGGAAAACCCAGAAAGAAAAAGGAACAAATTTAGAAGAGCGAGGACGAGCTAGAAAGAGAAAAAAGGTGTAGAGAAAGAAATCAAGAATTTTAGAGAGAAGAAAAGGTACAGAAAAAAGGGAGAAATTTAGAAAGAGTGAAAGAAACAGAATTTTAGTGAGAGGAGGAAGCAGAGAGAAAAAGAAAGAGAATTTTTTTCTTGTGAGAAAAAAAAAATTATACGGAGACGTGAAAGTATAAGTTTGCTTATTTGTTCCATCAAAAAAATATTGCTAATTTTTTCTCCCAATGTCACTTCTGTTTCTAATAGAGATCAAATTTCTGGAATCATCACGTCATAAAAATGAAAACTCAAGAATCATTCACATTAAGAGTTACCAACTACTTAGAAGTGCCTAATTGGATCTAGACTGTAAGTTAAATTCTCCATTTTTCTAATATCCTTTTATCTAATAACTAAAGATGTGTACTGTTTTGTTAAAGTTTTCATGAGATCTTATATATAAGAATCATCGCTATAACTAGATCCCACTTACTTGTACCTATCCTTAAGATTCTTTTCCTATTTTTGAGTACTAATTAGCATGATGGAAAAAGAAAAATTTGTTTGGTTCACCACTCACAAGTTGTGATAAAACAGTAGTATGAGATTTTAACCGTACAAAAAATTAAGTGGATCTAATTGGAAAATTGTGTAGTCCAGATTAATATTGGTAAAAAGTAGTGAGATATATAGTAGCTAAAAAAACATTACTCTATGAAAATATTAATCTAGGATAATAATGGCATTTCACCATCGTACGATGGCTATAGTTGGTCAACCTCAGTAATGAAGGTCTGAAGCCAGAGCGCAAGCAGGGGTGCACTCCACTGAGTTAGCACAATGAGGCCAATTTGTGAGCTGCCTCACTCAATCCTAACCCTGAGGTAGATGAAAAAATCATTGTGATAAACTTTATCTAAGCCCTAGGGAATATATATTTCAGGAATTTATCACTGCTTTGAGCATTCTTTTGAAGAGTTCTTTTCTTTTACTTCTTCCATCTTGGGTAATAAGCCATGCAAAGGATATCAAGATTACCAAGATAAAAACTGTTTAAAATTGGATATAAAAGATCAGCAGCCATAGCAGTGGCAATAAAATATTACAATAAAGGCAGAATCAGAGATGGACTATCAGCATTATAGAAGAGATAGTGTAAAAATGTAATCAAGACTGATCTGGGTACTGAAACATGTGGAAGGAGGGATTAACAATGCTGAAACCCCCATCAATGAGCAGATTGTGGCCGCTCACATACTTTGACTCATCACTAGCAAAATAAAGTGCGGCATTTGCCACATCATCTGCCTTGAGAGTCACACCCTTAAGATTAGCAAGAGAGTTCATCATATTCTCAAGTTCCTCATCATTAACCCCAACAAATTTGGTAGCCAACGGGGTGGCGAGTGCATAGGGTGACAAGCAATTCACCCTGATCCCAAACTGACCAAGCTCAACAGCTGCATTTTTAGTGAGCCCAACCACGGCATGCTTAGCACAACAATAGGCATGTGAGGCAGCACCACCCACGTATGAGCTTATACTCGCCGTTGAGATTATGCTACCGCTACGTGCCGGAATCATGGCCTGCGCCGCGTGCTTGATTCCGAGGAATACACCCGTGAGATTCACGCTCAGCACACGCTCGAAATCGGCCTTCTCATTGTCAATGATTCGGGGCTTGTTGGAATCAACTATGCCAGCATTGTTGAACATTATGTCTAGCTTACCGAATTTTTTTATGGCACTGTCCACAGCATTTTTCACTTGGGCCTCATCGGTAACATCGCAATGCACGTATAAACACATTGATGGGCCTATGGACTGGGCCAAATCTTGGCCCAGTTCATCTTGGATGTCCGCGATCACCACGTGGGCTCCGTGTTGGGCGAACACTTCAGTGGTACGTTTCCCGATGCCGCTCGCTCCTCCGGTTATCAGCGCCACCTTTCCTCCTAGCCTGCACCATTGAAAAGATTCATTGCAAGTGAATCACCCTTTTTTCCTACATTTTTTTTTTTTTTTTTTTTTTTTTTTTGGATTTTGAATCTTTGTTATAAGGTAATCAAATTTGAAATTATGTTAGTTTAAAACATGCTGGCTGATCCTTCTTTTGCAAATTTTGGCAAGATTTCACCTAAATTTTCAGACTTGCAAATTAAAGCAAGATTTCGACAATATTGACAAACTGTAACAAAGAATAAAAGGCTTATCTCATCTGCTCAGTAGTTCATGGAACTTTTCAATATCATGTATGAGTTATTGAACAGATTAAAATATGTATTCTGTTATTGCTACTACTAATACATGATAGGTACAACCATACAAGGGAGATGTTAATTAAAGTTAATTAGATAGCAATCCTTGAAGAAACCAGCACCTTTTCCTTTTAGTTAAAGAGTAAAAATAACTTAATTACATGCTGTGATGAAAAAAAAAAGAAAAAAACCACTTCGAAGAAAGACAAAGAAAAATTAGAAGATATATCATACCCTACACAATTATGAAGATCAAGTAACTCATAAACTAAATCATGCCTGTGTCCTCAGTACTGACCTGGGGACTGCAGAGAGCAAAGAAGTGCCAGCCATTGCTCAGAGAGAGGAGAAAGGGAGAGGACGAGGAACAACTGAACAAGTCAATCGGTAAAGTATTCTCTTAGGAAATGAATGAGAAACAAATTTAATAATACTTTTTTGTCTTTGATGTGATAAGCTTAA
Source organism: Cercis canadensis (assembly GCA_003255065.1). NCBI lineage: Eukaryota > Viridiplantae > Streptophyta > Magnoliopsida > Fabales > Fabaceae > Cercis > Cercis canadensis. The sequence continues at coordinate 59,973 of QAOA01003633.1, read as the reverse complement.
TAATACTTAAATAAACAATTCAATAACTGTAAACCAAAAAAAAAAAAACAATTCAATAATTCAGTGGAGTTTGCCTGTGGAGGTGTCATGAGTCAGCTGGTTTTTTAACATAAATATTATATTGTATAAAAGTATTCATTTAAATATTATAATTTTTTTAAAAATTCAAAAATTAAAAAAAAAAAATTTGGATACGTAGATCCACTGGACACGCCGTGGATAATACATTATCGGTCTGACTTTTTGAGGAGTTTCTTAACAAAAGAGTCATTGTGGAGTGGGCCCAAAGTGCCTTGACAATATCGTTTTGTGTTCTAATTGGATTATATAGCCAGATTGCCACAACGTGTAAAAGCAAGAAAAAGAAGAAGGAAACAAGAAAACATTTTCCTTTCTGAAAGCAATAATATTACACTGTTACTAGATCAGGATTCACGAACCTCTATTTGTTTGATGGAAACAACTTCATGACTTACTATGAGTCTAAGTCTGCTTATTTCTCTAACCTGTAAAATGGGGTGGAATATAAGAATATGATTAGTTTGATCTGAAATATTACTTCTATCCTCATCTTCTCCCATATTTCCAACTCTATAGACCTAATTTATATGTTTTTTTTTTCCTTGATAAATATTACTTTCCCCAATAATATGCACTGTAATGTCTTTAAGCCCACTAGTTTCTTCTCTTCTGTTTCACTTTTCATCGCTTATATTTGTTATACTTCAAAAAGAGGAAAACAATTTGGTTGATCAATCATAATTCTCTGTATTTGTGGTTTTGCTTTCAAGATCCTAATTAGTAGCTTCTTCGTAAAAATTTGTTGTTTTGTGTAATCTAGATTAATATTGTTAAAGTGGGGTAATATATATTATGGTAATAAGAATGACATTACTATATGAAAATATTAATCTAGCATAATCTTTTTTGGTCTACTGGAGGTTACGTAACAAGGCATAGTCTATGACTTCCTAAAATCACATCATCAACTCCTAATGAGATTTGAATATAATATATTAATCTAGTAAAATAAAGGACGGGGCTTTTGCAAGAGGGATAAAAAACAAAATGGAAAATAGACCATTTTTGGCAAAAAGGAGGGGCAGGAGAGAAATTGGTTTAAGTAATCTCTTGTATGATTTAGAATATGAGTTCAATTCTCCAATTTCCTAATACCCTAACTAAAAAATTTAGCTTCTTCTATCTAATTAGAAGAGGTGCACAATTAATTACAGTAATGTTTCATTAAAAAAATTTGTGAGATCTTATATAATTTTAGTTAATCTAGTTATTAAATACTTGAAACATTGCAAACAGTGACATGCTTTCCCTTTTTGCCAGCTAGCGTTGTGTTGTTCAATAAATTAATTATTTCCTTATAAAAGGAAGAAAATCCTTTTTTATTAATTAAGGTCTTGGAGGAATATGGAAATCCATTAAAAGAAAATGATGTATGTGAATTCACAGGACTAGAGGTTAATGTCCACACATATATAGTGTACTTATCATCTTTGATAAATATCTAATGAATTGTAGACATCAGATGTAATACATTTTTGACTTGATAGAAGCATTCACATAAGCATTTTCCACAAATATAAACAATACTTGCTCTAAGTCTGCTTAGTTTTGAGTTTTCTAACTTGTAAAATGGGTTAGAATATTAAAATCATTGGGTATAATTATATCCAACTTACTTGTCCCTGTCCTTAGAAATTCTTTTTCCACGTTAGAGTACAAATTAGCATGATGGAAAGGAAATTGTTTGGTCCACCACTTACAAATTGTGATATAAGAGAAGCTAGTATGAAATTTGAATTATGCAAAAAAGTTGAAGTGGACATAATTTGAATTATGCAAGAAAATTAGTTTCCTCTATCTAATGACAAAAGAGGTGTACAATTAATTTTAGTACTGTTTCATTAAAGTTTTCGTGAGATCTTATATTTAATTTTAGTTAGTCTAGTCAAACAACTTTAAACTCCATAGACAATGACAGCGTTTTTCTTTTCGCTAGCATTAATTACAATGCCTTGGTCAATAAATTAAGTATATCTCCTATAAAAAAGAAGGAAAAGAAAATCCATTTTTATTATAAGATCTTTGAGGAATATGCGAATCTGTTAAAAAGAGAATAATATATGTGAATTGATAAGCTAGAGATTAATGTCCATGCATATATAATGTGCATTATCATCTTTGATAAATATCTAATGAACTATAGACATCACATGTAATAAATTTTTGAGTTGATAGAAGCATTCGCGTCAGTATTTCTCACCAATATAAATAAGAGTAAAACATTTTTTTAGTCATTGAAAAATGAAATCACTGACAAATTCGTCTACAAAAAATTTTCGGTGATAAATTGACCATTGAATTATTGTTCCGTTGGACAAATTGATCCTTAAATGTCACTAACAAGACCTTATCGGAGGATTAATTTGTCTAACAGAATAATAATTTAAAGACCAATTTGTCACCGAAAATTTTTGGAGAAAGAATTTGTCAGTAGCTACATTTTTCAAGAACTAAAAAAAGGTTTTACTTTATAAATAACTTCATGACTTGATCCAAGTCTACTTAGTTTTGAGTTTTCTAACATGTAAAATGGGTTAGAATATAAGAATCACTTGTGTAACTAGATCCCACTTATTTGTCCCCATCTTTAAAGATTATTTTCCCATTTAAGAGTACTAATTAGCATGATGGAAAGAAATTAGTTGATTCACCACTCACAAATTGTTATAAAACAGTAGTATGAGATTTTAACCGTACAATTTTTTTTTAGTGGATCTAATTTGAAGATTTTGTAGTCTAGATTAATATTGGTAAAAAGTAGTGAGATATACCGTAGTAAAAATAATATTACTATATGAAAATATTAATCCTTCATAATCAATGATGAAAGAGTTTTAGCTTAACAGAGCATATTCTTAATCATAAAGCTAATTTTTTTACCCTTTTCTCGATTCAAATTCTCTTAATTGCAATTGTAGTTATTATTTACTTCTAACTAAAAATAAAGATTACAAAATCCTAAGTTACAGCCAAAAGTTAAAAAAAAAAACAAAAACAAAAAACAAAAAAAAACAAAAAAACCCACGAAACTTAGACATTTCCAAGTATATAGACTTTATATGTTCTTTTCTTTTTCCGTCCAAGAATTGCCAATCTTCCAACAAGCTATTATCTTCGTTAACACTAACACCCATGTCTTACCTTTTCTCTCCACTGTATATACATGCATGCAATTAATTCCAGATACCAGCAATCCAAGCAAAAAGCAATTTTCTCTTTCTTCTGCAAATATGGAGAAGACCAAGTTGGCATTCTTTCTTGATATCATTATCATGCTTACTGTCTTTTCCACTTCCAAGACACAGGAATTCCCAGAAGAGAGCAGCCTATCCACTTACATTGTTCTTGTCAAAAAACCAGAAGGTGTGGCATCTCTTCAATCAGAAGAATTGCATGGGTGGTACCAGTCATTTTTGCCAGCTAGCACAGAAACTTTGAACAACGAGCAGCGCATGGTTTTCTCATACCGAAACGTGGTTGCTGGATTTGCTGCAAAATTGACTGTGGAAGAAGCAAAATCTCTGCAAGAGAAGGATAAGATTTTGTCAGCTCGACCAGAAAGGATAGTTTCTTTACACACAACTCATTCTCCAACTTTCTTGGGGTTGCAACCGGGAAAGGGGTTGTGGGAAAATTCCAACTTGGGCAGAGGCATCATAATTGGAGTTGTGGACACTGGGATCTACCCTCTCCACCCTTCTTTTTCCGATGAAGGAATGGACCCTCCACCAGCAAAATGGAAAGGCTTCTGTGAATTTACCGGTAAAAGAACATGTAACAACAAGCTCATTGGTGCTAGAAGCTTAATAAAGACAGCGATTCAAGAGCCTCCATTCGAAGATTTTCCTCACGGAAGCCATACATCTGGAGAAGCCGCGGGAAGAATTGTACAGAATGCTAGTGTTTTTGGTAATGCCAAGGGCACAGCAGTTGGCATGGCACCAGATGCTCACATAGCCATGTATAAAGTGTGCAACGATAAAGTGGGATGCCTCGAAAGTGCAATATTAGCTGCAATTGACACTGCCATTGAAGATGGTGTGGATGTGCTATCTCTGTCTCTTGGTTTAGGTTATCTTCCTTTCTATGAAGACCCAGTTGCAGTGGGAGCATTTTCTGCAATTCAGAAGGGAATTTTTGTCAGTTGCTCAGCTGGTAACGGTGGTCCTAACTATACTACTCTCTCCAATGAGGCCCCATGGATACTCACCGTTGGTGCAAGCACCATTGACAGAAACATCATAGCAACGGCTAAGCTTGGTAATGGAGTGGTTTATAATGGCCAATCGGCATTCCAACCAAAAGACTTTTCTTCTACATTAGCACCACTAGTGCATCCAGGTGGCAATGGCAATCAGTTCTCTGCCTTCTGCGCCCCAGGATCCTTAAAGAACCTTGATGTCAAGGGAAAGGTGGTGTTGTGTGAGCTAGGAGGAAGAAACATTACAACACTTAAAAGAGGGGAAGAAGTGAAAAATAATGGCGGTGTTGCCATGATCCTTGTGAACCAAAAAAGTGCTGGCTTTAGTACTTTCTCTTACCCTCATGTTCTTCCCGCGGTCCATTTGAGCTATGCAGCGGGGTTGGCGATCAAAGATTATATAAATTCAACCTCCTTTCCAACAGCAACAATCTTGTTCAAAGGAACTGTGATTGGAGATTCACTTGCCCCTTCAATTGCTTTTTTTTCTTCAAGAGGTCCAAGCAAGGCAAGCCCTGGGATTTTAAAACCAGACATAACTGGACCTGGTGTGAACATTCTAGCGGCATGGCCAGTATCTATAGACAACCAAATACCACAATTTAACATTGTTTCAGGTACCTCGATGTCTTGCCCTCACCTCAGTGGCATTGCTGCTCTGCTAAAAAATGCGCACCCAGATTGGTCCCCTGCAGCAATCAAATCTGCAATCATGACTACAGCAGATGTTGTGAATCTTGGAGGCCAGTCCATATTGGATCAAAGGCTTCTACCAGCTGACATTTTTGCCACAGGCGCGGGGCATGTTAATCCAGTGAAAGTAAACGATCCTGGGCTTGTTTATGACATTGAAGCAAATGATTACATTTCTTATTTGTGTGGTTTGGGTTACAATGATACACAAGTTTCAATTGTTGTGCAACGGACAGTGAGATGCTCTGAAGTTAAAAGCATACCAGAAGCGCAGCTGAATTATCCTTCAATTTC
>QAOA01003633.1:33524-54361 GCA_003255065.1 Cercis canadensis | reverse complement strand
ATATAGACTTTATATGTTCTTTTCTTTTCCCGTCCAAGAATTGCCAATCTTCCAACAAGCTATTATCTTCGTTAACACTAACACCCATGTCTTATCTTTTCTCTCCACTGTACATACATGCATCCAATTAATTCCAGATACCAGCAATCCAAGCAAAAAGCAATTTTCTCTTTCTTCTGCAAACATGGAGCAGACCAAGTGGGCATTCTTTCTTGGTATCATTATCATGCTTACTGTCTTTTCCACTTCCAAGACACAGGAATTCCCAAAAGAGAGCAGCTTATCCACTTACATTGTTCTTGTCAAAAAACCAGAAGGTGTGGCATCTCTTCAATCAGAAGAATTGCACGGTTGGTACCAGTCATTTTTGCCAGCTAGCACAGAAACTTTGAACAACGAGCAGCGCATGGTTTTCTCATACCGAAACGTGGTTGCTGGATTTGCTGCAAAATTGACTGTGGAAGAAGCAAAATCTCTGCAAGAGAAGGATGAGATTTTGTCAGCTCGACCAGAAAGGATAGTTTCTTTACACACAACTCATTCTCCAACTTTCTTGGGGTTGCAACCGGGAAAGGGGTTGTGGGAAAATTCCAACTTGGGCAGAGGCATCATAATTGGAGTTGTGGACACTGGGATCTACCCTCTCCACCCTTCTTTTTCCGATGAAGGAATGGACCCTCCACCAGCAAAATGGAAAGGCTTCTGTGAATTTACCGGTAAAAGAACATGTAACAACAAGCTCATTGGTGCTAGAAGCTTAATAAAGACAGCGATTCAAGAGCCTCCATTCGAAGATTTTCCTCACGGAAGCCATACATCTGGAGAAGCCGCGGGAAGAATTGTACAGAATGCTAGTGTTTTTGGTAATGCCAAGGGCACAGCAGTTGGCATGGCACCAGATGCTCACATAGCCATGTATAAAGTGTGCAACGATAAAGTGGAATGCCTCGAAAGTGCAATATTAGCTGCAATTGACACTGCCATTGAAGATGGTGTGGATGTGCTATCTCTGTCTCTTGGTTTAGGTTATCTTCCTTTCTATGAAGACCCAGTTGCAGTGGGAGCATTTTCTGCAATTCAGAAGGGAATTTTTGTCAGTTGTTCAGCTGGTAACGGTGGTCCTAACTACACTACTCTCTCCAATGAGGCCCCATGGATACTCACCGTTGGTGCAAGCACCATTGACAGAAACATCATAGCAACGGCTAAGCTTGCTAATGGAGTGGTTTATGATGGCCAATCAGCATTCCAACCAAAAGACTTTTCTTCTACATTAGCACCACTTGTGCATCCAGGTGGCAATGGCAAGCAGTTCTCTGCCTTCTGCGCCCCAGGATCCTTAAAGAACCTTGATGTCAAGGGAAAGGTGGTGTTGTGTGAGCTAGGAGGAAGAAACATTACAACACTTAAAAAAGGGGAAGAAGTGAAAAATAATGGCGGTGTTGCCATGATCCTTGTGAACCAAAAAAGTGCTGGCTTTAGTACTTTCTCTGACCCTCATGTTCTTCCCGCGGTCCATTTGAGCTATGCAGCAGGGTTGGCGATCAAAGATTATATAAATTCAACCTCCTTTCCAACAGCAACAATCTTGTTCAAAGGAACTGTGATTGGAGATTCACTTGCCCCTTCAATTGCTTTTTTTTCTTCAAGAGGTCCAAGCAAGGCAAGCCCTGGGATTTTAAAACCAGACGTAACTGGACCTGGTGTGAACATTCTAGCGGCATGGCCAGTATCTATAGACAACCAAATACCACAATTTAACATTGTTTCAGGTACCTCGATGTCTTGCCCTCACCTCAGTGGCATTGCTGCTCTGCTAAAAAATGCGCACCCAGATTGGTCCCCTGCAGCAATCAAATCTGCAATCATGACTACAGCTGATGTTGTGAATCTTGGAGGCCAGTCCATATTGGATCAAAGGCTTCTACCAGCTGACATTTTTGCCACAGGCGCGGGGTGTTAATCCAGTGAAAGCAAACGATCCTGGGCTTGTTTATGACATTGAAGCAAATGATTACATTTCTTATTTGTGTGGTTTGGGTTACAATGATACACAAGTTTCAATTGTTGTGCAACGGACAGTGAGATTCTCTGAAGTTAAAAGCATACCAGAAGCGCAGCTGAATTATCCTTCAATTTCAGTTGAACTGAGGTCCACTTCAAAGTTTTACACAAGAACAGTGACAAATGTTGGACCTGCCAAAGCAACTTACACTGCAAAACTTGATGTACCTTTGGCAATTGGTATGAGTGTGAACCCTGCTCAGATAACATTCACAGAGGTGAAGCAGAAGGCTACATTCTCAGTTGAGTTTATCCCACAAATTAAAGAAAATAGAGGCAATCATACGTTTGCTCAGGGCTCCCTCACATGGGTATCCGACAAACACTCTGTTAGAATTCCAATATGTATCTTTTTCAAGTGATCATTTGGCAATTTGGGACATGAAGTGGGAGCGTGATACTACATGAATAAAGGAGTTAAATGTCTGGGAAGGAGCTTATATAATACGTATCTCTGTAATGGGTTAATTTCAATTAAAATTTTGTCAAAATTCAGTCTTATTTCATTAGTTGATCTATAAAATTTAAATTTCCAAGATGTCATTCAAAATGATTCTTTTTCTTGGTTGTTCATTGAAAATTATTCTGGGTTATTATTTCTCTGGTTACAACTAATAAAAATCATTAACTAATTAATTTTGCCACCAAAATAATGTTATTATTTGATGTCATATAAGTTTTGTGTTTGAACTTAGAGTCGCAACCAAAAAACTCAGACATTTTTAAGTATATAGACTTTATATGTCCTTTTCTTTTTTTTGAGATAGAAAGAAAGGTGGAAAATGAAATTTCATACCATTTCAAGGGTATGAATAAACACAGCTATGTATATTATTCTGCACTTAAGGAGTTAAAACCTTAGATTCATATATATGTTATTAATCTGTTAGCCCAATTGTTGATGTTAATTTAAAATTATCTCGTAAGTGATATCTTTTTACTAGATAGTAGTTTATCATTACAGAATAGAACTTGCTTAATCTGTCTTATTAGTTAATCTGTCATACTAGAAGAAACGAAGATTATTGAAGTTTATCACAATTACGTATTGGCATTAGGTGATAACATTTGCAAGGAAAATTTCATGCAATATCTTAACAGAGAGGAAANGAAAAAAAAAAAAAAAAGCAAGAAATAAACCAAGGATATGTATATATTTATAATCCTCATAAACCAAGAATATGTCAGATATAACATTTTTTTTCCACAAGTTAACAGAACCCTCTAACTCCAAGGTGTTTCTAGGAAGCTCAAGCATTGAAAATCTTACTCTTTTTTTTTTAAATTTAATTTGTGGCTTTTATGACTGTACCTGCTTGATATTTTTGCATCTTTCCAGAATTTCAAAGACAAACTCCATACCTAGTTATCGCTCTCAATCATCTGTCTTTATACTTGTCTCGCTGTCACTTATTTACACCTTTCAATTTCAACATCTCTTTTTTTCTCCTTTATCACATGGCTTTCCTTTTCTGGGACTCTAGAGAGATGGGATGGAGTAATAGAAGTTGTTCAGAGACATAACCAACATGACAGTGAATCACAGATCGAATTCACAACTTGCTGATCGTCCTTCCTCGCTTCATTATGATCCTGTGCTTGAAATGGGTTCTCTGTCTCTTAGGACAAATAGAAGTTTTTGGGAGCACTGTTTGATTGGTTATATTTCAGCCCCTGCAGTTGAAGGTGATGATTATGAATAGCAGAATTAAATCAGCAGAAAAAGAATAAAAGACCAAAGATTATAGCTTGAGATGGTATAATCTTTGTGTACAGTGTTTCTACTTCGCTTCTGCTCCCTTGATGTATTTCGATGAATTAATACTTATCAATAGAAAGGAAAAATGAAATTTTATTTCAAAGTGACTACTGTTGTAAATAACCATCATAGATGCTATTATCTTATAGGCTTAATTGTAATTTTAGTTTTCCTATTTTAACAACTTCAACTTTTTGGTCATTTTTGTTTAAAATAGAACAATTTAGTCTCTCTATATTTATAAAATATGTCATTTTGGTCATTCCGTCATTTCTTAAGTCTAGTTTAAAGTGTAAAATACTCCAATTCATAATCTTACTGCTCAAATTGAAGAGTTACATAATGCGAATCTCTTTACAAAATTTCAGCTTGATCCAACGGTAGGACATATCCCAAAATACCAAAATTAGAAGTTTTCATCTAACCGCATATCTAGATTCATTTACCGTTAGATCGAGTTGAAATTTTGTGCAGAGTTTCACTAGACATATCTCTTTAATCTAAATAGTGGGATTATGAATTAGAGAACTTTACACCTTGAAATAGACCTAAGAAATTTTAGCTTAAAGACAAAAAGACTAAAAGTTGTTAAAATAAAATAGTCCTCTTTTAAACAAGAGATACCAAAAAATTTAAGTTGTTAAAATAAAATGACCGAAATTGTAATTAAGGCTATCTTATATTATAACTACTCATTGAAGTCTTTACTTGTTGAAAAAACCTCAATATTTTCCACTTCTTAGAACTTCTGTGATTCAATGATTTCAGGCAAACGTGGAATCTTTGATGGTGTTGTGGAAGGCCTACATCAGCACTGGAAGCACAAAGAAGTAGTAAAGGTCATTACAATGCAGAGAGTATTCAAACAGGTCATCTACACACCAAAATTGCTTGAGGCAGAGGGCGGTGGAATTTTAGTTTCAGTTGATAAGCTTAGAGAAGGTCATGCTATAATTATCTACCGTGACAAACTATAGCCGACCTTCAAAACAGGCGGCCAAAAATCTACTAACAAATTGAGATGCATTGCATAGATCTCTTGAAATGCAGAGAATTGGAGTAAGTTATGTCTTGATTTTGCTTCCAGCATTCTCTCGGTGAAATTTGTACATGTTCCTTTTATGTATTTGCCTTTGATTTAATTTTCTTCTTATTTTGGGACTGATCTTGACGATAGACGCCTATGTTGAGATTAGGGATTGAGGTCGGATTTGGAGCTCCAGGTTGAGTATGGAGGTAGATTGGCTCTAGAGTTGAAAGTTCAATCTACACAATGAACACAAATGAATTAAGAGCCGGGTTAGATTATCCGGACTCCGAATGTCAAGTTAGGTCAACTTTGAGTAAATAAGGTGATAAGTGAAAAAGAGTTAAAAGTCCTTATACCTTTTAGAGAGTAACATATTTAGGGAGAGGAAAAATATGAGGGTATGATAGTAATTATGGAAATTAGGCCTCAATGAGCCAAGTTTATTTTAGGCCTCTATGTAAGGATATCTACAGATTTACTTCTTGTTGTCTCAGTCACTTAAGTTTTTTGCACATCAGAAACAACAGACAATCTCAGATTTGAAACTCAAACTAGTAAGTTTTAGTAATATACGCATAGAGTGAGGAATGACGGTGTCTGTGGCTGGTTCTTTGCAAGTTTTGATTCAACGGGCTGGTTGAGGATGTCATAAGCATAGAGTGAGAGTGTGCAAATACCATTGCTGTAACTTAAAATGAAGTTGAATTGAATGTGGATGTGTGCTGTTATGAGTAGTCTTTGTGGCTCATTAGTCATTACTTCATATGCTCTTGGTGAGTTTTGAACTTCCTGGCACATAAATCAGACACAAAAATGAATTGAAACCCAGATAGTGTTATAAACAAAGACAGTATCTAGCTTTGAATTGCAAAGAAATGAAAGCAAAAGAGAGCCTGAGAAGCAATGCTCTGTTTGGTTCTGGAACAGAGAGCTTAAGAGAAAGCTAAAAGAGGCTTCCTTCCGCTTTCTCTTATCTGCTCTCTCTACCAAGAACCAATCAGAACGTTAAGATTTCTGAAAAAACAAAGCTTCTTAAGCACCTCGATCGCTCAAGGACAAGCTTCGTAAGAAAAAGAAACTTGAGAGAAGAAGAAAATGGCTATTAACAGGTATGGTAGTCTTCTTCCAAACCCCACTGGGTTTGGGGCTTGACAGCTATGGAAGCTTGTTCTAACTCAGCAGATGCGAACACGACGATCATCGCAACTAACACCACTGCTACTACTTTGTTAATAGCCATTTTCTTCTTCTCTCAAGTTTCTTTTATTCTTAGCTAATGTAACCTCAATTTGTGTATAAGTGTTTTATTGAGTTTTGGGACTTTATATATATCTAGGCACAACATCGAGGAAAGGACTGCACTATATTCAATGGATTTTTGGGATTAAAACAAAAGTTGTTGTAATCCTTTGATTTATGGATCAGAGTAATTATGGGACAAATTTATTGTTGTTATTTTCAGTTTTAACTTTAATTAATATGGGGAGGNCTTTTAGAGAGTAATATATATAGGGAGAGGAAAAGTATGAGGATGTGATAGTAATTATGGCAATTAGGCCTCAATGAGCCAAGTTTATTTTAGGCCTCTATGTATGGATGTTTACAGATTTACTTCTTGTTGTCTCAGTCACTTAAGTTTTTTGCACATCAGAAACAGCAGACAATCTCAGATTTGAAACGCAAACTAGTAAGTTTTAGTAACATATGCATAGAGTGAGGAATGACGGTATCTGTGGCTGGTTCTTTGCAAGTTTTGATTCAACGGGCTGGTTGAGGAAGTCATAAGCATAGAGTGAGAGTGTGCAAATACCATTGCTGTAACTTAAAATGAAGTTGAATTTAATGTGGCTGTGTGCTGTTATGACTAGTCTTTGTGGCTCATTAGTCATTACGTTCTGAAGTATACTTCATATGCTCTTTGTGAGTTCTGAACTTCCTGTCACATAAATCAGACACAAAAATAATTATTTAAATGATTGACTTGGTAAACAGAGTAATTATTTAAATACTAAAACGACACAAAAAATAAATCAAAGACTAAAGTGACATTTAATAAATAATTTAAGGTTGAAAAAGATATTTAACTTTTAAATGTATTACTTGCACTTTTATAATACTTTTATATCTTTATTTTAATTTTCTTTGTCTATTACCATCTCAAAACATTTTTTTTTTTAAAAAAAAAATCTGTATTGGGCTGAATTAATTGTTCCTCTTTCAATAGAAATAATCTCAAGAGGTTTATCTATTGCTAGAAGATTTGTGCTAGTTAATTTATACAACTGAATAATTTCAAGTTGAATTTCTCTCTTGTAAGATGACAAATACAGTTTTTATAATTTGGATCAAGAAGATGCCAATGGTTAGATATTGTAGTATCTCAATGTTATCAACAAAAGTAGCAGCATTAATAACGTTGTATCAAACAAGATAACTGTGGGCTTACTTTCTGTAAAATAACAAACTGAATGATGAATTAAATCTGTCATGTTTAAACCTGCAAAGGTATGCGTAGCTATGCGCTTTTGGAGAAAAAAGACCTTTGAGAAAAATCCATTGGTGTTCTGCCACGTACATTCTGCCTTCTGCAAACCCAAGCTCTGATAGGAGTTTGGTTTGGACCAAACCACTCAGCAAAAAGGCCCACTTTGCTTTTTTTTTTTTTTTCATTTACTTCAAAAAAATATGAAGAAACACTTTTAAATTTAAAACAATTAAGCTTAAGCTAAAAAGAAAAAAAAAACTTTTTTAGTTTGCTTTAAAGTGAAGGATTAAACTAATTTTTTTTAGTTTCCTTATAAAAGATAAATAAAATTCAAAATACTTTTTATTAAGAAAATATTTTTATTTTGATGAAGGAAAATTATAATATTATGCAATTCTTTTCAATTAGAGATATTTAGTGGTAAATAAAATTTTCACATTTCATTTTTCAAGTAATTAGTGTCAAATTAGAAAAGTTTCAATTCAATTTTATAGAACATTTTTCAATTGAATTTCACTAGTAGCATATTGTTGGAGAAAAATAATAGAATCAAGCAATTTATGTCAATTGAACTTAATTAGTGATTCAATTGGAAAAATCCAATTCAATTTCATGAAATCTTTTTCCAAATGAACTAAATTTGTATCAAATTGATGGAGGAAAAGTACAATTTTATGAAATTTCATTTCAATTGAATTGAATTTGATTAGTGTTGAATTTAGAAGTATTTGCCCCATTACTCAAAAAAGTCAATTGAGATTGCTTTAAGGATCCTATGTATATTGGCTTAGAGTAACCATGTGTGACATGCTATTAACACTTCAATTCTAAGAACCTATGTCGATTTTAATTTATTGGCTTTATGTAGGAATCCGCAATTTTGCACAAGCCAATGTCACGCATGGGGCTTATTCTATTTTATTTATTTATTTTTGTTTTTTGGGAATTCTATGATAAATGAGTATGTCATGACGTGAAAAATATACGTAATTTTTATATTTTATTGAATATAAATATAATTTATTTTATTTTCTCAAATAAATTTAAAAATAGTTAATTTGTACACGTGTCATTTTTATATTGACTAATTTCATGTAGTATGACATACTACATAAATATAAAAAGTATATAAGAAACCTCATTTGGTTCTTCTTTTATCTTTCGTCTACAGAAGCTGGATCTGCCATTGGAGTTTCCTCATAGCTCTCTTGACTTATTTTCCTCCAAAAGTTCAAAGGAAATTCGAGTTTAAATCAAGTACACATAATAAACTTGAGACAAAAACGGCACTGATTTTTAAATGAATTATGGGGCACTGATGTCAATTACTACAATTACATGGCTTACTTCATAATTATCTAATAAATATGTGCATATTCTTCTATTACTGAAGAAATAACTCAATCCGGTACCCATTGAAAAGAATCATCTTCACTTACCAATAATCTACTGCCACGTCTCCCTGACAGTTCAGCTTAATTATCTAATAAATATGTGCATATTCTTCTATTACTGAAGAAATAGCTCAATCCGGTACCCATTGAAAAGAATCATCTTTCACTTACCAATAATCTACTGCCACGTCTCCCTGACAGTTCAGCTATCGTACCCTCACGCCCTTCAGATATCTCTCTTTCTCTCTCTCTCCCAGTTCTTCTCTCCCCCAGCTTCACTCGGTCCAATCATCTTCGTCACCTGCTAGAACTCGCCGGTCACCGTGATTTTGTAGGAACCTTCAAGGTTCATTCTCCTTTTAACTTGCCATTTCCATGAATCTGATGGGCACCGTTTCATTGGTTCTTGGTTATCGCTAGTAGCGATTTGCTACTCTCTAGTGCCTCTTTGGTGCACTCCATGCCAGCGATGGTGATGCTGATCCGCTTTACAAGTGAGCTTCACTTTCTAGCTTTAATTTTTCATTTATTGTTTTTTTTTAACAACTGGAAATTTTGTAAATTGAAAGTCCCAAACCCATGCAACCCACCGGCTCCAAACCGCACCGATTATTACCGATTTCATCGGTTGTAAGTTTTGGTTAGTCGTTGACGGGTGGGAATTTTTCCCAATGTCTCCCATTTTCCTCCCATTCTCAAAGATATAGAAAAGGCTGTGCTACATGGTAATTGCCAAAACATTTGGACGCCAATTTGCGCATGTTGTGTAAAATGTTACATACTTCATAAATTAAAATGTATCTTTACTTAAATTATGCCAAGAAATATGCAAATTGTTAAGTCAATGCAACTAATTTATTCAATAGATATGCAACTTAACATTTACTTGCATATTTGTTGATATAATTTACATAAAAGATACAGGTTAACCCATAAAATTTGTATCTTTTTTCACAAAACATGTGAATTGGCATTCCTACGAATATTTTTAGCAATTCAAATGTTAGCAAACTGCAAATCCCATTAACAAATGGAAAAGTTGTAAAAGAATGCATACTGGGTATGTATTTTTCAACTATTTGTTTTGATCTGATATTAATGATCAGATATTTTCTATATTCTTGCTTGGTGGGCCCTTTCAAATGATAGCTGCTGCCCAGCTTTTTTAGTTTTCTCTCCCTCAAGAATTTGTATATTTATTTCATGGTCTGCTAACTAATTATGAGCTTTTTTTTATATAATATGAGCATGTCAATTTTTACATTGGGTTAGAAGACTTAACTTGGCCTTGAGCAGCTTCATACTTGCATCTAGTTTATCTACTACCTTATCTACTGATTAGTGCTTTGCCGGGTTTCCTTACATATCACTGTTAAGCTCTATGCTTGACTTGGCCGGTAAGATCATTACTCTATTAAGCTCTATGCTTGATCATTTTCCTACCTTGAATTATCCCTTCTCTTGCTGTTTTTATATCTTGTTGCAGCTTCACATCCTCCTCCAATTGAAAATCTTTCAACATAAGAAAAATAAATTTCAGTACTTGGTTCCATTCCCACATCAATCCTGATATTTGTCTGACTATTCTAGAATTATCATGCTATAGCTGTAATTCAGACCTAACCACAAGGGATTGACCTAGCAGTCAAGATGAGCATTTATTGTGTGAAGATGATCCAATGATTTGGGAAAACATCTTTGGGCAGTATGTGTATCATATATTCCCTTGTATTAACAAAGATTAGGTGTGCATCTTTGTTTAATGATTGCAAGATGAATTAGAATATTTTGGATGGTAATCTTGGTCCCAAGCAATAGGTCTCCATTTATCCAGATTTTATGTGTATGTGTGGTTGTGCAGGCATGTAGAAGGTGTACTTTCATGTTTGATCAATTTATGCGTCAATTACTCAAGTTCCTTTTCAGGCAAAGATGGCCACTGTTGCTGCGATCTGGAAAACTTGGAATCACAGCATGGAGGAAGTGAAACATGCACAGATGTACATCCTGTAAGTTAGAGAACTGTCTATAGTAGAAAATAATTATTTTTGGAAAATTCAAGAGGTGAAACCATGCAGTAAATAGAAGAATGTTCTTACAAGGAAACATGACAGGCATTGGGATTTTGAATATATTAGGGATTATATTGACTGTAACTCTTTGTTTGGAAGTTGTCTTGGCATACAAGGACCTATAATTGTGGCATCTGATTATGCCCAAATAGACAAACTACATGTAGGCTCTGTATGAACACCAGACATAAAAGCCATAATTGAAGGAAAGGGTGGAGGCTGAGAAGGGATGGATCAATTCTACATTTCCAAAAATTTCTTCAATGAAAGAGAAGAATCATGTAACAATGTATCTACTACATAACTTTCCCCACAGTGAAGGCAGACCAATGCTGGAGGGATTGTAACTTCTTGTAAATACTGATCTAAATTGAAAGAGATCAGTTGTAAATAACTAGAACGACTTCTGCACCAAAACCTCGTACATTTCCCTGAAATTTGCAGCATGATCCACCATGGCAAGTTAGAAGGCAGGATTTCTAAAGGATTACAAAGGATTTTATCAATGGAATTTGAGATTTCTATATTTGCGTCAAGATTATAAGTTGCATTTGTAGGAATCTTTGATTGAAATCCATAAGCATGGGATTTCAAGATTTTGTATATGCTGTGGCTTCTTCTCGCAGTTGTCCCGTTGTGGGGAGTATGCCTATGTGGATTTGTAAACCTTGTTTAAAGCAATGTTTGGAAAAAGAAAAAATAAAAAGAGAGTAAATGTCTAAAAGTGAGATTAAAAATTAAAATAGACCTAAAAACTGGTCTGGATTGAAGATCCTCCACTCTTAAGTGATGTAAATTTTTCTGATTGCTTTAGTAAATTATATGCCTTTCATTTGTTAAAAAAAAAATTATAATAGACGTAGAAAGTGAAAAATATAAAGTAATCACATAAGATGTTTACATATTATAATTTTATCTTCAATAGATCAAAATTAAATGAAAAACAAAGACAAACTTTATGGAGTGTGTTTTTTTGTTGTTGTTTGAGATAAGCTTAGTTGTGACGGCAAGACCAAGTATAACGATTTAGCAAAGGGTTGGTGACATAGGAAATACAGACATCACAACGTTGCAGATACATATATAAATGCACACAAATACCATTACATATTTGGTAGCTAACTACCAATAACATAACAATCAACCAACAAAACAGACTTGACAAAAACGTCACTTCAGTTAACACAAGGAATCGAAACAACTAGGCAAAAGTCTGAAACAGAGTAACACACATAAGGGAAAATGAGTATCCCTTAAAAACACCATGACCAATAGCATCTTAATACAAAATACTTTGCATATCTTCAGGTGGGTCTTCAAGAAAAATAGACCTCTCAAGAAAATCAGCTGCAAAATTGCCTTGCCTGAAGGTTAACTGCAGCTCAGTCTGATAGATTTTCCTCATTAGCTAGTGGACATCCATGGGGAAAACCTGTTCCAATAGCCATTATAACAACATCTTTATTTGAGCCAAGATAGACCCAAAGATTGTATGCGATTATGATGTGGTGTTCTGTGATCATCTGTATGTGATTGTGAAAATTTGGTTTCTTATACAAGGATTTGTTTTACAAAAAGTGGCAATCATGTTTAATGTTTTAGCTGATATGAGATTATTATGCACAGACAATAGAAATTTCAAAATGCCATGAATACAGAAACATATTTGGCCTTGAAATGAATATATTGATTAAATCTTTCCTTTGCACCTCTTTTCTTCCTTTCCTATAGTCTTCTCTTATTCTTTGAAGAAGTTCAATAAAGAATATTGGCTCCTACGTGAAAGAAAATGGGTCGTTAAATTTACATGCAAGGTAAAAATCATATAAGAATGTAACAGAAAAACATCAAATTTTATTATTATGCAAGATATATGTATCAAAAAGGGATTAAAATTGGAAAATCTAAGTTCATTTCCTTTCAATAAAAAGTTTTTACATTTTCATCCTTTATGAAAATCATCTGAAAGGGATAAATATATCCTACTATAACATAAAAATGTAAATTATATGACTCAATGTAAGGCTTACCAATGTACTAGCTGCTTTCAACGGAAGAAGTTCATCATTAAGAATACTTTGAGATAAAATTGGTCTTTAATCTTATCAAGTAACTTGAAATAAGCATGCCTACATGCCTTGTTGAAGAAAAGAGTAGCACAAACTCCCCAAAACCCAGTGGCAAATCCAACTCCCATACCAAGATAGAACAATGACATAAAATCATCTTCACCTTTTGCATTGAGTTTTGTGTCAACAAATTCTATCCCCTGTGTGCAGTTGTTTAGAGGAGCTCCACAAAGTTTAGGGTTGCCAATATAGCTAAGTGCATCAAAACTCTGAAGTTGGGTTCCTATTGGGATTTTGCCAATAAAATTGTTGAATGATAAGTTCAAACAACTGAGAAAAGACAAACTAGACATGGTTTGAGGAATTTCACCATAAAATTGGTTTCTTGAGAAATCCAATGATTCTAAATATTTCAGTTTACCAATCTCTTGTGGTATGTTCCCAAACAAATGATTTTGAGACAAGTTCAAGGATTGTAATGCAGAAAGACCAAATAATTCTCGAGGGATTCTTCCAGATAAGTTGTTGCTTGAAAGGTCAATAAACATTAAGTATCGAAAATTGTATCCGTATTCTGATTCCTGACCTTTTGTGACCAATCGAACACTGGAAAAATATTCATTATCGAAGATACCAAAAGAACTTGGAAGGTAGGTACGATTTGCATTTGCCATGGAAGTAATATTATATAAGCACTTAGGGATTGGTCCTGATAGCCTATTATCTGCAAGATCTAATACTATGAGAGAAGAAAGTTGGCATATTTGTCGTGGAATATTGCCACTAAATTGATTGGACCTTAACTCCATAACTCCTATGCTCTGCCCCATCCAACTTGGTATACTTCCTGAAAATTGATTTTCACCTAGATTGAGAAGTAACAATTGCTTGCAATGTTGCAACGACAGTGGTATATCTCCACTCAACTTATTTCTATACAAGTGCAGTGATTCAAGATCAGATAATGAGCCCAATGAATGAGGAATTTTACCTGTGAAGTTGTTACTTCCCAAGTCAATGGACAACAAAGACTTCCAATTAATCCAGCACTCTGTAAGTTCTCCAAATAAATGATTATATGACAAATCCAAAAACCGTAATGTATTTTCTTCTGCATTCCCAGTACCGCATAAGAAAGGAGAAATTTGTCCTGAGAAAGAGTTGTTTCGAGCTAAGAAAGAATTAACATGTGATAAATGCGGCAGCCCTCCTGTGATATTATTTGAAGTTAGATCTATCCACCATGTATGAAGAACCGGATTTGAAATGTTCCCACTGATTGAGTTGTTGGATATATCGAGAGCATATGTGATATTGGATGCAAAGTTCCAGTACTGAGAGATTTTTGTGTATAAATCCATGTAGGAAATTTCGGACCCAACATACAAGAATTCAGAATAATTTCCTCAAGTTGAAAAGGAGGAATCCAGTCGGTACCAAAATGAAACAGGAAAGCTGATGAGCTCAAGTCTAAGTGCTTCAAATTTGAGAGCTTGGCAAAATTGGATTCAGAGAGTATCCCTCCCAAGGAATTTCCTCCAACTTTTAAAGTCTCTAAGCTTGAGAGTTGACCAAGACTTTTTGGAAGACTAGAATTCAAGTGGTTGTAACTAACATCCAGTTCTATTAATGATGATAAATTTCCCAAAGTAGAAGGAATTGAACCATGGAATGAATTGTATGAAAGATCAAGTTGTTGGAGATGTTTGAATTGACCAAACCATTCTGGGATAGATCCACTCAAATTGTTTGAACTCAAAAGTAAAGTTTTCAAGTTTCGGACATTTAAGAGTGTGTTAGGTATTTGGCCATTCAACATGCTCCCTCTGAGGTTGAGATAAGAAAGGTTATCACTAAGATTGGAGATCCAATTTGGCATTTGATTATCAAAATGGGTATAAGAAAGGTCAAGTAGCGTAAGTGAACTAAAATTGACATATCTTGGAGATGAACTTACAGGACTAAGTTGACATCCCTGCAAACGTAACTCTGAAAGTGAAGGCAGCATGGTCGCGATAGAGTAAAGCCAATCGGTCTCTTTACGGAGATCAATGAAACTCAGGTTGAGATATTTCAATGAAGGAATATGAGAAAGCCATCTAAGATTGTCCATTTTCAGGTAATGGTTCTCGGATAAATCAAGATAAAAGAGGGTAGAGAAATTTGTGGAGGGATAGGAAGGTGTAAACAGTGATAGGTTTTGATATCTCTGTCCATCATCTGCCGAATCATGGATAACTGTGAAGTTATTGTGCCCCAAGTCCAAGTACTTCAGAAATTCAAGTTGAAGAAAACGAATGTTGAGTTCACCTCTCAAGGGTCCAGGAGTGTCATCCCAGTCGAAAGTCTTGAGATTGAGCTCTGTGACCCTTCCTGTAATATTGTGGCATTGAACTCCAATCCATGTACAACAATCTTCTTCACTAGACCAAGATGATAAGCGCTTAGAGGGATCTACCACACTTTTTTTAAACTGTAAGAGGAGCTCTCGATCTCTTTCATTGCAAAGAACCGTGGAATTACTTCTACTGAAGCTTAAATCGAACATGGCTCCACAGAGAAACCATACTAGAAATATTACAATTTGTGAAGTGGACCTAACCATCATAACAGCAGATCAGAGGACTTCAACTTGTTTGATGAGAAAAGATTACAAAGTAGTGTAATCTCACAGTTTCCCCATAATGTCAATGGTAACTCATAGCCATAGATGCTGTGCTTAATTCATTTATTGCAAAAAATAAAAAATAAAAAATTGCTTATTACTGTTTTTACTTTTAATTCTGTTCCTCTTCGCTGTTTTTTTTATTCTCTGCTTTCTGACAATTTCCATTTCAACAATTTTCACTAGGGGGAGGGTAAAAACGTGACTCTTTTTTGGTTAAAAATGTGATTTTTTTTTTGGCAAACGTATAATTGTTTGTTTTTTTTAAACGTATTGCTTCGGAATACATTTTTTTTTTTTTTGTACAAAGTGTCTCTTATCATATTTTTTTTAAGGGATACAGTATTCACACTTTTGAGTTAAAATATTTTAAAGCGTGCTTAGTTCAAACACATTTTATATAATTAAAAATATATTTAACATTGATTGAGAAATTAATAAAATATTTTAAAATATTATTTTTATGTAAATAATTTCAAAAGTGTCATATTTTTATAAATAATTTGTATANTCAGTCAATGTCTAAAGCCGGGTCAACCTATTTGTCAGTCAGAAATGCATGATGTCCAAGAAAATTCACTGATAGAGAGTTCTTGTCTTTTTTTCTTCGTTCTTTCCTAGCCCATTTTTTCTTCGTCCACTTTTTCCACTGAGCGCTGAGGAATCATAAACCTTCATTTTCATCCTTTTGTTGCTGTCTTTATCCCTATGTCAACCTTCTTCACCAACTACTTGAACCATGGAATAACCAAATGATTTCTTTGAAATATGATTTCCATATTTCATTTCTTCCTTTTTGTTGAGCAATGATTTTCTGCAATTTACCACAACAGAAATATTGACAGTTTGTTGTCTACCTTAACTAGAATGGTTGCAGTTGATGAGAACTTGAATACTAATCTCAATCCAAATCACCGTAGCAATTTCTAGTGCACTTAGAATTTTATAGAAAAATCTCATGATCGAAGTGCAGTTATCACGAATTTTATAGAAAAATTTATTTGTGTAAACAATTTCTACAATTACTTATGATTTAATGATGCCGTGCTCTACTTTACTTAAAATTTTTAACTTATAAAGGGGTTGCATGAACGTAATGACTGGGAAATTCTGACATTGATTTCCATGTCTATAGACTTTAATTATAAATTCCTATAGTCTTTATTAGAGCAAAAAGTCCAAAGTCATCAATGAAGGAGAAGACATGTCCATATGGTAATTGAAAAATGGCCCCATTCCGTCTTCAAGATCACTTGTTGCTAAGAGGCAAGTTTCTCTTCCTTTTTGACGTTTTATCCCTTGTGGTATTGTAACAAAAATAAAGAGCATTATATCGTTGAAGTCCAACCTTACGTTTTATCCCAAGGTATAGCTGATGCTTTGGGTATTTTGAAGGTATCAAACAATTAATTAACACGACAATTTTTGAATGTTGGATCCATCTTAATGAAATCATAGAATATTTTAATTTGAGGAATAATAGATTGTCAACAAAGTCTGCAAGAATTTTAGAGATAAACAGCCAGAAAGAAAAAGGAAGAAATTTAGAAGAGGGAGGACGAGCTAGAGAGAAAAAAGGTGTAGAGAAAGAAATAAAGAATTTTAGAGAGAAGAAAAGGTACAGAAAAAAGGGAGAAATTTAGAAAGAGGGAAAGTTAGGGAGGGAAAGAAACAAAATTTTAGTGAGAGGAGGAAGCCAGAGAGAAAAAGAAAAAAGAATTTTTTTTCTTGTGAGAACAAAAAAATTATAGGGAGACATGAAAGTATAAGTTTGCTTATTTGTTTCATCAAAAAAAATATTGCTAATTTTTTCTCCCAATGTCACTTCCATTTCTAATAGAGATCAAATTTCTGGAATTATCACATGATACAAATGAAAACTCAAGAATCATTCACATTAAGAGTCAACTAGTTATAAGTGCCTAATAGAATGGGTAGAATTGAAAAAGTACAGCTTCGGATGACAATAAATTGAAAATTAAACCTTGCCCCAAAATTTAAGGTATTTCTGTGGAGATTAGCTCTTAATCATCTATCTCATAGCTAAAGTGTTGCATAGCAGAAAAAGAACTGCTTCCCCCACTTTTCTACATTGATCATTTCATGGGAAAGGCAACTGTTTTGTTACTGTCGTTGCCTGAGTTAGAGGTCGGCAACCTGCAAAAGAGAGAAGGACGGTCAGGGAAGGCCGGAGCCAGAGCTCCGGCGCCACCTCCGACGCTCAAGTTAGGGAGATGGGCAAAGAGGGTGAGAGGAGGAAAAAGGGGCCTCCGAAGCCCTAGAGAAAGAGGAAAGCCGAGAGAGAAAAGGGGGAGGGCCCCCTCCCCGTGTGTGTGTCTGAAGATATTATAGAGGTGATTGTTTACCTTTGCAGGGGTATTATAGTCTTTTTACTATAGCAATTGGTAGTGAACATTTTGGGTATTAACACTTGCCCCCTAGTCCAATGACTTGAGGGAGTCAAGGCATTGAGACTGAAGTTTAAGTCCTGTAAAGTGAGCATATTTGGCTTTTGAAGCCCTGTTAGGCAAGCAGATATAAAACTTTTGAGTATGCAATGTCATGTAATTAGAATGCATTTAGAATAAGTGTGCACTAGAGGTGGCACTCTCTGAGTGAGAATTTATCATGCACTATGAATCTGTATTAGATTTGTAAGCATTTAAAATAATAATGCATCAAGTTAGCTGAACTGCAGCCAATGAAATACCGAGCTCAAGCTCTTAATGCGATAGCATGCGATTTCCAGCATTGAGAGAAATTCTTTAACAGATAAAAGAACTTGCATGATTGCAATATAATCATAAAGCATTATGAAATTGCATCATTAGATCAGGTTTTAGAGAATTTTCTCCGTTGTTTCATGGCTCTTTAGTCCCGAGCTATGTGTTTCCAAATCTGTAGCTTCTTGCTTCTCATCTATTTCAAGCTTTGTAGCCCATGCATCTTAATAAAAGAGACCAAATGCTCTCTATTGTACATAAATTATGCAATAGCTATGCAGAGGTGTCGGGCTGAGGTCGGCTCGGTAGGTGCCTCAACCAAAAAATGATATGTTAGAGAAAGTGATGTACATTCAATATAAACTGTTGTACATGACAAGTAATATATTAGAAACATGTATTATGATTGTATGCTCACTAAGAGTCATATGAATCAGTCCTACCATGTAGAGATAGATATGCTTTTATGCATTCAGATAATTGCACCTATATGCATTTCAGGAATTTATAGCATCTATGCTGACAAATATAGTGTCTGAGCATATATTTTTTGTTTTTTGCATCATTTCCCAATTTAGCATCTCATGTAAAATGGAAGATGTAAAGTCATCGCTTACAGTAGCAAGTAGTATGCATTTAGAATACATGGACCCGAGGTAGTTTGTTTGAGGTCGTTGATTCTTCAGCTCAATATTTGCACTCATAGTTGATGTTGCAACCGGCTTGGAGGACATTGACCCTTGAGCTCATGTTAGAGCATTGAAGGACATTCGTCCTGAGGGCATTGGCCCTGCTTGGGTTTGCACTCGCGATGGAGGTTACAAACAAAGATCGGTTTGCACTCACGATTGAGGTTACATTCGGTTTGTACTCGCGATGGAGGTTACAAACTAAGGTCGGTTTGCACTCGCAATGGAGGTTACAAACAAAAGTCGGTTTACACTCGCTCGGTTTGTACTCGCGATGGAGGTTACAAACCAAGGTCGGTTTGCACTCGCTCGGTTTGTACTCGCGATGGAGGTTACAGACCAAGGTCGATTTGCACTCGCTCGGTTTGTACTTGCGATAGAAGTTACAAACTAAGGTCGGTTTGCACTCGCGATGGAGGTTACAAACAAAAGTTGGTTGTTTTGACTCGTACAATTCTTTAGGTGGAGTGCTCTCTGCATTTTCCTCAAAATTCAAGGGAAGGTGAAATGCACTAGCTCATGATATATATCAAAATTTGGCAGTTGATGGTTATGAACGTTACCAACCCAAGACATATAAAAATATGCAGAGCTTGATGGTATTGAATAATCAAATAGTAGAATATGTAAGTGTACATTAAGAATACCTGAAGTTAGGCAGGTTTGTTTGCACATTTAAACATCGAATGCCAAGTGGGGCAATGTAGATAGATTGCAAAACAGCAACTTGAAACGTTTGTACCTGTTTTAAAGTTGGGCTTTATTAACTGATTACACTTCAGCATTTGTGAAGGGCCTTGGTCTTTGTATGTTCATCCAGTCCTCGAGGTCAAATGGGGAGGTTAGCCTCTGCCCTCTCTAGTTGGATTGCTTCGACACTGTTGATGACCTTGGAGACCAGAGGTCGGGTGAATTGCTTCTACACCTCTTTGGGTAGGATTGTTTTGCCTTGATGACCTTGGAGTTCGGAGGTCGGGTGGATTGCTTTTCCACATTGATGACCTTAGAGATCGGAGGTCGGGTGGATTACTTCTCATTGATGACCTTGGAGATCGGAGGTCGGGTGGATGGCTCTTCCACATTGATGACCTTGGAGATCGGAGGTCGGGTGGATTACTTTTCCACATTTTCCTCAAAAAGTCAAATAGAGTATATTGTGTAAGCACAGGATATATCATAAATATTTTCTAGCTGCCATGGCTATTGGACAAAAATTCAAAATAGAGCATTTAAATTAGTGGGCATAGCCACTCTACTGTTTTTCATGCTCCGCAAAGAGATTTGCAGTTGTTGCTACTAATTTTCCTGTTATCCTGTGTAGCAATTGCTATTAAGTATATAAATACATATGACAGTCATATAAATATTAAGCATGGAGGCGAAAAAATGTCTCATGCAGGCACGATCTTGAGAGTAGAAACTCTGAGTTACACATCAATTAAATGTGAGCTAGGATAAATAGGTGGGTACAGCTCTTATGCTCCACCAAAAAATAATTTAAATGACATGTTCAGCTTCTATAAACTAGATTTTATGCTCTGAGCTGAAGCTCCAATTACAAATGCAAGTAAATTGCAGTCATCTGCATCCGTGTGGTCTCACCCCTAGCATACTTTTGATTAAATATGGAAGTTCGCAGCTAGCATTCTTGGTTCCATCCAAGGGATGTATGTGCAATGCACATGAAGTGACTAGTTTGTACTTTGGCCACACGAATTTTCAAAGCATGTTGTAGCATAAATAATATGAGATGCTCTGCAAGAGATAGTTGTATGGATGAAAATTTAAATGACAGGTTCTGCCTTTAAAGCCAGATTTTATGCTACAAGCTCAAGCTTAAGTTTCACATGCAAGTAAACTTACAGTCAAAAGCATGTGTTGAATAGC
>QAOA01003633.1:0-11773 GCA_003255065.1 Cercis canadensis | reverse complement strand
AGACGTTGCTTGATCATAATCCTCTGTATTTGCTGTTTTGCTCTCAAGATTATAATGACTAGTTTTTTGCTCAATTTTTTATATGCATCACTGGTGTTTTCATTCCATACAGGATCCGTTCTTGGATTCAACCACGCAACTGAGGGTGGAGAAGTAAAGTGCATAGAGAGGGAGAGACAGGCACTTCTCATGTTTAAACAAGGCTTCTACACTGATGGTGGCATGCTGTCAACATGGAGGGATGATGGAAATGGAGATTGTTGCGAATGGAAGGGAGTTCAATGCAATAATGAAACAGGTCATGTCCAAATCCTTGATCTTCGAGCTTCGGATGAGGAAACATATGATTTGGCAGGTGAAATCAATCCTTCACTGATTGAGTTGCAACAGATAACATATTTGGACCTTAGTTCAAATTATTTAATAACGGGTCACATCCCAGAATTCATAGGCTTCTTCAGCAACTTAATGTATCTCAATCTCTCAAATTGTCTTTTTTCTGGAAAGATTCCTTATCAACTCGGAAGTCTCTCACAGCTGCAACATCTTGATCTCCATTGGAATTCTTTAGATGGAGTGATCCCTTATCAGCTTGGGAGTCTCTCACAGCTGCGACATCTTGATCTTCGTGGTAATTATCTTGATGGAGCAATTCCTTATCAGCTTGGCAATCTCTCACAGCTGCAACATCTTGATCTTAGTGGGAATTTTCTTGCTGGAGCAATCCCTTATCAGCTTGGCAATCTTTCTGTGTTGCAGTCTCTTAGGTTTGGTGGGAATTTCAATGTCAAGATTTACGAGAATAATCATGTTGATGCTGAGTGGCTATCTAATCTCTCTTTTTTAACAAATCTTGACTTGAGTGGATTGCTTAATCTGAACAATTCTCATCAATGGTTGCGAACAATTGGTAAGCTTCCAAACCTTAGAGAATTGCGGCTAAGGAGATGTAGCCTTTATGATGTTGATATTCTTCCTTTGTCTGATTCCCATTTTAATTTTTCCAATTCTCTTACCATCCTCGATCTCTCTTCTAATATGCTGACATCATCAACGTTACAATGGGTGTTCAATTTCAGCTCCAACCTTCAAGAGCTTTATCTATATAACTGTACTCTTTCGAATAATAATCTTGTTTTGCCATCTCCCTCCTATTTGAATTTTTTTTCTTCTCTTCTCATTGTTGATCTCTCCTATAATAATCTGACATCATCAACATTCTCATGGCTGTTCAACTTAAGCTCCAACCTGCAAGAGCTTCATCTAAGTGAATGCGATCTTTCAGATAATAATTTTATTCATTCATCTCCTTTCTATTTGAATTCTAATTCTTCTCTCTTCACCCTTGATCTTTCAAATAATAAGTTGAAATCATCAACTATATTCCTTTGGATATTCAACTTCAACTCCAATCTTCAAGAGCTTGACCTTGATAGTAACCTTTTAGAAGGTCCCATTCCTGATGAATTTGACAACATAATGAACTCTCTGAAAGAACTAGTTCTGTCCAATAACAATCTGAAAGGCCATATTTCAAAATCCATTGGGAATATATGCACATTGCAAAAGTTAGGTCTTTCCTATAATAACTTGAGTGGGGAGCTTTCAAGTTTTATTCATAACTTCTCAAGATGTAATGTGCAGAGGTTACATGATTTGGATTTATCTTATAATCGAATTATTGGCATGATACCTAACCTTTCAAATTTCCCATCTTTGAAAAGATTATCACTTTCCAATAATCAATTAAATGGAGAAATATCCGAGAGTATCATATTGCCACCTGAGTTGGAGACATTGTATCTCCGTAGGAATTCTTTGAAAGGTGTGATGACAGAAACCCATTTCAAGAAACTTCCTAAATTGAAAGTCTTAGACTTATCTTACAACTCATTATTGGTTCTAAGATTTAGCACAACTTGGATTCCTCCATTTCAATTAATGCATTTGGGATTGGCATCTTGTAAGTTGGGTCCTAGCTTTCCGAGTTGGCTCCAAACTCAGAATTACTTACTGGATCTTGATATATCTAATGCTGGGATTTCGAGCTCAGTACCAGAGTGGTTTTGGAGTAAATCACTGTCACAAGTGATATATTCCATAAATATTTCATATAACAATCTTGTTGGAGAAATTCCAAATTTGCCACTCAAGATTTATGGTATAGCCATAATAGCATTGAATTCAAATCAATTTGAAGGAGTAATTCCATCATTTTTGTCACAAGCATCAGCATTATTTCTCTCCAAAAATAATTTTTCAGATATGGTTCATTTTTTATGTGGCAACAACACAGCTGAATTTTTGGGTGTTTTGGATGTATCAAACAATCAATTAACAGGACAGTTGCCTGATTGTTGGAGCCATCTTAAATCACTAGAGTTTCTTGATCTTAGCAATAACAAATTTTATGGAAGTATTCCAATCTCCATGGGCAGCCTTTTTGAAATAAAGGCTTTGGTTTTACGAAACAATAATTTGATTGGACAACTACCTTCATCCTTGAAGAATTGCACCAAGTTAGTTATGCTAGATATGGGAGAAAATAAGTTGTTTGGTCCAATACCTTCATGGATAGGTGAAAGCTTTCAACAATTGGTACTCCTAAGCTTACGAGGGAATAGTCTAAACGGAAGTATACCTTTGCATCTTTGTTATCTAAGACAAATTAGAGTCTTAGATCTCTCACAGAATAACTTATCGAAAGGTGTTCCAACTTGCATAAATAATTTTACAGTAATTGCTCAAAAGGATAATAATTTAGTTGAATATGTAAGTCATTATTATTGGAGCAATGGTAGTGTTCGCAGTACATCGTATGATTTCTACATATCATTGACTTGGAAAAGTGCAGAACAAGTGTTCAAGAATCCCGAGGTACTTCTTAGAAGCATTGATCTTTCAAGCAATAATCTAACAGGGAAGATACCAATTGAATTTGGGTATTTGCTTGGATTAATTTCCATGAATTTATCAAGAAATAGTTTGAGTGGAGAAATCACTTTTGAGATTGACAATTTAAAATCACTAGAAGTTCTTGATTTGTCAAGAAATCAGCTCTCTGGCAAAATTCCTTCTAGTCTTGCTCAAATTGACACTCTCGGTGTATTGGACTTGTCAAACAACCACCTATATGGGGCAATTCCAATTGGAAGACATCTCCAAACCTTTGACGCATCTAGTTTTGATGGAAATATGGATCTATGCGGAAAACCGCTTGAGAAAAAGTGTCCAGAAGATGAAGCAGCAGGAGCAGGAGTACATCATTCATCACCAATAAATGAAGAAGATGAGAACTCACAATTTGTTGAAGCATTTTTTATGAGCATGGAGCTTGGATTTCCCATTGGATTTTGGGGATTCTTAGGACCCATATTAGTAAAACGTACTTGGAGACATGCCTACCTCAAATTATTAAACAGAATGGCAGACAATATCTATGTCGGAGGCTAGAAGGTAATAAATCATTTCTGCTATGTTGATTACAATAGAACAGTAGCTATATGGTTGTCTTCATCTCATTAGTTATAAAGTAAGTTTCTTCATAAAAACGATTGGCAGGTAGATACAAAGCCAAGTGGGTGTTCTTCTGTTCACTGGAGAAGGAGTCAAATTGCTAATGCAGGGAGCTGTGGGAATGATCTTTTGTCTTCACCTATGAAATACTGTTGGTTCAGCTATGTGTTCTATCCCTTTTTTTTTTTTATTTTTTTTTTTGGTGTAGTAGTTTATATTTTCAAAGCAATTTGGAATAATCCTTATTTATAGACTTTGGAAAAGCACTCTGAAGAAACATAACTGTTAATTAAGGGCCAGTTTGATTAGGCTACTTTTATATAAGCTGAAGCTATTTAGTAGAAGCACAAGATATTTTGATTGTTAAAAGTACTTTTTTAAATTTGTAAACATGTTTGGATGTTAAAATATAAAAGTATTTTTCAATTAACAAAATTACTAAAAAGCACATACATTGTATTTCAATAAAATATGATGATTCAATTAAAAATGAGCCCAACTCATTATATTTTCTTTTGGCACCATTCCATCTGCAAGTCTCTAAAAATTCGAAGGCAACGACGGGAAAAAAGAGTCGCTGGAGATGAGGACTGAAATGTGAGGGGCAATATGCGTCTTTTTGAAAATTCATCAAGGATATTTTTGTCCTTAGAAAAATAACCAGTCATTGTCAGTTTAACTTTTACAGAATTACAGTAGAAGAAGCTATCAGAAGCGCTTCTAAAAAAGTCAGCTTTTCAATTCTTTTAATGTGAGACTTAATCCCCTTTTTAAAATTGTTCATTATAAGAATTTTTAGTTGATATTTACTAAGAATCTTATACATATACATATATATATATATATATATATGACGTGACATTTTCGTATCCATATTTTTTAAAAATCATTGTCCCCCGTTTCGTCTCCGTCTCCGTCCCCGTCAACATAGCTAGGGAGTAGTTGGGATTGAAAATTGGAAGAAAAGACGGAGTCAATTTGCGGGAAACACGTGGGCTGCAATTGGATAAGTTTTACACGAAATCCAGATCCATCCACCAACACTAGATATTGATGTTCCCATGGGACCCACTTCGATGGCCCATCTGAGTTCTCTGATTTTTGCTTTTTTTTTTCCCCCCCTAAATTCAGTTGTCATAAAATGTAAACAATTAAAGAACGTTTTTGGTGAGAAGTAAGAAACTGAGTTGAAATCTATTTAAAATATTTTCTCACTTTAATTTATCAAACTAGTTATCCGGCAGTAAAAAAAATTATTTGGTTACAGTTAATTTTAATTATAACGTTTTACTATCTAATTTTGGATGAAAGGAGTCCTGGGATGAGTTAGAGATTGAATTTTGATGCTTATTATCCTCATTGGGTTTCCTCTGTGTGGTGTGGCCTCCTGTGTGTGTTTATAAACGTTGTTTAAAGTTATTAGGTGTAGTATAATGGTAAAAAGTTTGTGGGTAATTTACAAGAAGTCAATGGTTGGAGTCAGCATGCCTTGATATAACCAAAACTAAAGACTTTGTTTAAAGCAATGAAGTCCTTTCAGTTTTGTGGGAGGGGACAACAAAGTAAATGTCAAAAAGTGAAAGATATATGACGTTTAACCAACAAAAACAGTGAACAGAAAATCTCTTGACTTGGATGTCTTGTTCACTGTTCCCTCCTTCCCCACCTCCTTCCATTTGTGACTTTTATTCTACTACGTGAACAACACATTATCTGCCTCAGTTTCTAGGAAGTTTCTTCACAAAATAGTCATTGTGGAGTGGCCCTAAGTGTCTAGAAAATACTATTTTGTGTTCTAATAGGATTATATAGCCACATAGCTTAAAAGCAAGAAAAGAAAAAATGCAGGAAACAAGAAAACATTTTCCTTTCTGAAAGCAATAATATTAGAGTGAAATTACTTTTTAGTTTTTCTAATTTTTTTTTAAAAATTATCACTTTAATTCCTAATTTTTGTGTGTGTCAATTTAGTCATTTAATTTATATTTTTACTGTTAATTTAATCATCTATCTAGAGATAAAGGATATCCCAACATGTTGAAGCTATAAGTATACAACAAAAAAAGAGAACTAAAGTTAGAAGAATTTTCCTAGAGATAAGGGATAGGTAGTCATATCTCTGTCTATGAGTCAGTCATGTTGTCTTGTCCTTTAGTCCCTTTACAACAATCTTCTTCTGTAGACTAATCTAAAAGCAGGTCTAACACGCTGTGTTTAAAGAACTAAGATAGTCTTTAGATCAATTAATTTAATTGCAATAAACCTTGAGACGTTTAGAGAAGCCACAAACTTTGACACATTAATTCTTCTCTGAAGATATCTCCCAACTCCAAAGATTTGATGACAGAAGCATTGCAATTTGTGAAGTGCTTCTAGCCATGGTAACATGATCAGATGAAAGGATTCAAAAGACTTTAATTACAAGTATAATCCTACAATTTATACAGAAATTAAGGTTTATTTGCTTGACTTGTCAACTGACGTATTTTACACTTAGAATCTGCATAGTATTCTAAGAAATTTTATTGACTTCTTTTTACTAATGTTTTTGCTTTCATATTGCCCCTTTATTCTAACTTTGACTTTGACTGAAGACTTCCAAATATTATATCAAGTACCGTAATCGAAGACGCGTGTTTAGCGTGGAAAGTTTGGTTGCCCCATTTTGCTGTTTTTTCCTGCCATCCAATAAAAGCCATCTTAATTCCTGGGCAGCATTCAGTTTAATCTTATCACAAAAAATTAAAATAGAGGTAGATCCCATTTACTTGTTCCTATCCCCAAATGAAACTGAACAGGGAGTAGCATAATCTAGTATAATTAAGGACATGGCTTTTGCAAGATTTAGATATATTTCTCCATTTTCCGAATACCTCCAACTAAAAAATTTAGCTAAAATAGATGAGAGACTATGAGATTCCCTAAAATGCTGAGCTGGAGGAGTTTGTTAGTTTCCGTTGTTTACGCACTATATGGCATACAGACCTATAGTTTGTTATGACTAGCACTATATGTATGGTTGCTCTAGGCCATTATCGAATAACAAGAATTCAGTTGCTGCTGCATTATTATTTTTTCAGGTTCTTCCCCTGGAAGAGAATTCTTCCTTACAGTTCTTGTATAATTTTATTTAAAAAAAGTTAAATATTAACTTGAAACTTTGCAAACAGTGACTTGCTTTCTTTTTTATTAAGGTCTTTGTGGAATATGGAAATCCATTAAAAGAGAATGATGTATGTGGATTCACAAGATTAGAGGTTAATAATGTCCACGCATGTATACTGTACATTATCATTTTTGGACCAAGTATAGCCACATAATTGGCTATATATATCCTACTAATGACATTTGATATCTGGCATGGGAAACACTTCCTTTCAAAAAAAAGACGTTGCTTGATCATAATTCTCTGTATTTGCTGTTTTGCTCTCAAAATTATAATGACTAGTTTTTTGCTCAAATTTTTATATGCATCACTGGTGTTTTCATTCCATACAGGATCCGTTCTTGGATTCAAGCAGGCAACTGAGGATGGAGAAGTAAAGTGCATAGAGAGGGAGAGACAGGCACTTCTCATGTTTAAACAAGGCTTCACCGATTATGGTGGCATGCTGTCAACATGGAGGGATGATGGAAATGGAGATTGTTGCGAATGGAAAGGAGTTCAATGCAATAATGAAACAGGTCATGTCCAAATCCTTGATCTTCAAGGTTCGGATGAGGGAACATATTATTTGGCAGGTGAAATCAATCCTTCACTGATTGAGTTGCAACATATAACATATTTGGACCTTAGTTCAAATTATTTTACAAGGGATCACTTCCCAGAATTCATAGGCTTCTTCAGCAACTTAATATATCTCAATCTCTCAAATTGTCGTTTTGTTGGAAAGATTCCTTATCAACTCGGAAGTCTCTCACAGCTGCAACATCTTGATATCAGTGCCAATAATTTAGATGGACCAATTCCTTATCAGCTTGGGAATCTCTCACAGCTGCAACATCTTGATCTTTGGGGTAATTTTCTTGCTGGAGCAATCCCTTATCAGCTTGGCAATCTCTCACAGCTGCAACATCTTGATCTTCGTTATAATTTTCTTGCTGGAGCAATCCCTTATCAGCTTGGCAATCTTTCTGTGTTGCAGTCTCTTAGGCTTGGTGGGAATTTCAATGTCAAGATTTACGAGAATAATCATGTTGATGCTGAGTGGCTATCTAATCTCTCTTTTTTAACAAATCTTGACTTGAGTGGATTGCTTAATCTGAACAATTCTCATCAATGGTTGCGAACAATTGGTAAGCTTCCAAACCTTAAAGAATTGCGGCTAAGGAGATGTAGCCTTTATGATGTTGATATTCTTCCTTTGTCTGATTCCCATTTTAATTTTTCCAATTCTCTTACCATCCTCGATCTCTCTTTTAATATGCTGACATCATCAACGTTACAATGGGTGTTCAATTTCAGCTCCAACCTTCAAGAGCTTTATCTATCTAACTGTACTCTTTCGAATAATAATCTTGTTTTGCCATCTCCCTCCTATTTGAATTTTTTTTCTTCTCTTCTCATCGTTGATCTCTCCCATAATAACCTGACATCATCAACATTCTCACGGCTGTTCAACTTGAGCTCCAACCTGCAAGAGCTTCATCTAAGTGAATGCGATCTTTCAGATAATAATTTTATTCATTCATCTCCTTTCTATTTGAATTCTAATTCTTCTCTCTTCACCCTTGATCTTTCAAATAATAAGTTGAAATCATCAACTATATTCCTTTGGATATTCAACTTCAGCTCCAATCTTCGTGAGCTTGACCTTAGGGGTAACCTTTTAGAAGGTCCCATTCCTAAAGACTTTGGCAACATAATGAACTCTCTGAAAGAACTAGTTCTCTCCAATAACAATCTGAAAGGCCATATTCCAAAATCCATTGGGAATATATGCACATTGCAAGGGTTAGATCTTTCCAATAATAACTTGAGTGGAGAGCTTTCAAGTTTTATTCATAACTTCTCAAGATGTAATGTGCAGAGGTTACATGATTTGGATTTATCTTATAATCGAATTATTGGCATGATACCTAACCTTTCAAATTTCTCATCTTTGAAAAGCTTATCACTTTCCAATAATCAATTAAATGGAGAAATATCCGAGAGTATCATATTGCCACCTGAGTTGGAGACATTGTATCTTGATGGGAATTCTTTGAAAGGTGCGATGACAGAAACCCATTTCAAGAAACTTCCCAAATTGAAAAGGTTAGACTTATCTTACAACTCATTATTGGTTCTAAGATTTAGCACAACTTGGATTCCTCCATTTCAATTAATGTTTTTGGGATTGGCATCTTGTAAGTTGGGTCCTAGCTTTCCGAGTTGGCTCCAAACTCAGAATTACTTACAGTATATTGATATATCTAATGCTGGGATTTCGAGCTCAGTACCAGAGTGGTTTTGGAGTGAATCACTGTCACAAGCGAAATTTTCCATAAATATTTCGTACAACAATCTTGTTGGAGAAATTCCAAACTTGCCACTCAAGTTTTATGGTCTACCAACAATAGCATTGAATTCAAATCAATTTGAAGGAGTAATTCCATCATTTTTGTCACAAGCATCAGCATTATTTCTCTCCAAAAATAAATTTTCAGATATGGTTCATTTTTTATGCGGCAACAACACAGCTGAATTTTTAGGTGTTTTGGATGTATCAAACAATCAATTAACAGGACAGTTGCCTGATTGTTGGAGCCATCTTAAATCACTAGAGTTTCTTGATCTTAGCAATAACAAATTTTATGGAAGTATTCCAATCTCCATGGGCAGCCTTTTTGAAATAAGGGCTTTGGTTTTACGAAACAATAATTTGATTGGACAACTACCTTCATCCTTGAAGAATTGCACCAAGTTAGTTATGCTAGATATGGGAGAAAATAAGTTGTTTGGTCCAATACCTTCATGGATAGGTGAAAGCTTTCAACAATTGGTACTCCTAAGCTTACGAGCGAATAGTCTAAACGGAAGTGTACCTATGCATCTTTGTTATCTAAGACAAATTAGAGTCTTAGATCTCTCACAGAATAACTTATCGAAAGGTGTTCCAACTTGCATAAATAATTTTACAGTAATTGCTCAAAAGGATAATGATTTAGTTGAATATGTAAGTCATCATTATTCGAGCAATTTTAGTACTTATGTTTCGTCGTATGATTTCTACATATCATTGACTTGGAAAAATGAAAGACATGTGTTCAAGAATCCCGAGGTACTTCTTAGAAGCATTGATCTCTCAAGCAACAATCTAATAGGAAAGATACCAATTGAATTTGGGTATTTGCTTGGATTAATTTCCATGAATTTATCAAGAAATAGTTTGAGCGGAGAAATCACTTCTGAGATTGGCAATTTAAAATCACTAGAAGTTCTTGATTTGTCAAGAAATCAGCTCTCTGGCAGAATTCCTTCTAGTCTTGTTCAAATTGACACTCTCGGTGTATTGGACTTGTCAAACAACCGCCTATATGGGGCAATTCCAATTGGAAGACATCTCCAAACCTTTGACGCATCTAGTTTTGATGGAAATATGGATCTTTGCGGAGAACCGCTTGAGAGAAAGTGTCCAGAAGATGAAGCAGCAGGAGCAGGAGTACATCATTCATCACCAATAATTGAAGAAGATGAGAACTCACAATTTGTTGAAGCATTTTGTATGAGCATGGGGCTTGGATTTCCCATTGGATTTTGGGGATTCCTAGGACCCATATTAGTAAAACGTACTTGGAGACATGCCTACCTCAAATTATTAAACAGAATGGCAGACAATATCTATGTCGGAGGCTAGAAGGTAATAAATCATTTCTGCTATGTTGATTATAATAGAACAGTAGCTATATGGTTGTCTTTATCTCATTAGTTATAAAGTAAGTTTCTTCATAAAAACGATTGGCAGGTAGATACAAAGCCAAGTGGGTGTTCTTCTGTTCACTGGAGAAGGAGTCAAATTGCTAATGCAGGGAGCTGTGGGAATGATCTTTTGTCTTCACCTATGAAATACTGTTGGTTCAGCTATGTGTTCTATCCCTTTTTTTTTTTTTTTTTTTTTGGTGTAGTAGTTTATATTTTCAAAGCAATTTGGAATAATCCTTATTTATAGACTTTGGAAAAGCACTCTGAAGAAACATAACTGTTAATTAAGGGCCAGTTTGATTAGGCTACTTTTATATAAGCTGAAGCTATTTAGTAGAAGCACCAGATATTTTGATTGTTAAAAGTACTTTTTAAATTTGTAAACATGTTTGGATGTTAAAATATAAAAGTATTTTTCAATTAACAAAATTACTAAAAAGCACATACATTGCATTTCAATAAAATATGATGATTCAATTAAAAATGAGCCCAACTCATTATATTTTCTTCTGGCACCATTCCCTCTACAAGTCTCTAGAAATTCGAAGGCAACGACGAGAAAAAAGAGTCGCTGGAGATGAGGACTGAAATGTGAGGGGCAATATGCGTCTTTTTGAAAATTCATCAAGGATATTTTTGTCCTTAGAAAAATAACCAGTCGTTGTCAGTTTAGCTTTTGCAGTAGAAGAAGCTATGAGAAGCACTTCTAAAAAAGTCAGCTTTTGAATTCTTTTAATGTGAGACTTAGTACCCTTTTTCTTATTTACAAACTACGTAAGATGAAGATTAAAAATTGAAATATGAGAAACTAAATAGGTGTAAAATATTAATTTGGCCAGAGAAATCACTTTTTGAGATTTGTCAAGAAATCCGCTTTTTGTCGGAATTCCTTCGAGTCTTGCTCAA
Organism: Cercis canadensis; assembly: GCA_003255065.1. Taxonomy (NCBI): domain Eukaryota; kingdom Viridiplantae; phylum Streptophyta; class Magnoliopsida; order Fabales; family Fabaceae; genus Cercis; species Cercis canadensis. The sequence goes on along the minus strand of QAOA01003633.1, from coordinate 447 downwards.
ATTGATGCTCTTTAGTGTATTGGTTTGGTCAAAAACAAATCTTTGTGGGAAAATTTCGATGGAATACAATGGCAGTGCTTCAATAGGTCTACATATGAAGGAAATCTGTGTTTGTGGGAAACCGCGTGAGAAAATGTGTTGAGAAGATGAAGGAGCAATAGTACCTCATTCATCGCCAGTAATAGAAGAAGATGAGAGCTCACAATTTCTTGGAGCATGGGGCTTGGATTTCCAGTGGGATTTTGGGGATTTCTAGCACGAGTATTGAAGAGTGTGGTGGACAAAGGCTACAAGGTAATAAATTATTTCTGCTCTGTTGATTATAATAGAACGGTAGCTATATGGTTCTCATTAGTTACATAGTTTCTTATCAATCTCCACCGGTAAGCTATTTTTTTCATCTCTGTTTTTCCAGATGGAGCTCGTGCTGCTCGAATTCAGAGAAAT